>JADLZL010003664.1:0-12122 GCA_015844335.1 Chrysopogon serrulatus | reverse complement strand
GCTAAGAGCCGGTTGATTTCTACCCTAATAGCCTCTTTCTTGTCCCAAGCCTATCGGCGGAGCTTCCGCTTGACCGCTTGGCGGAGGATGAGACCTTCAGGCGTGCTCGGCATATTTTCCTCGGTATCCGGCATGTCCGCAGTTTCCATGCGAACACGCCCACGTTTGTCCCGAGGAAGCCGACGAGCTGCCTTTCCTATTTGGGGGTCGAGGTTGGCGCCGATCCGAGTGACCTTGAGGGGTCACCCGTGCCCAAGTCGATGACCTTGGTCTCCTTGTTTTTGATGGAGGAGCGCGGTGGTTCATTGACCGGGATCTCCCCGGTCTTCCGGCGGCACTTTTTGGAGTCGGCGAGGCACGCCGCATCTTGGCAAAATGGTGAGGCCGGGGGTCTCGCTGATGATGTAGTTTTCTTGCTCGCAAGCTGCATGCCTCGAGTCGGCGCTGAGGGTGAGCACACCACCGTGAGCTGGCATCTTCATCACGAGGTAGGCGTAGTGAGGGACCGCCATAAACTTGTGCAGGGGCCGGGCCCCAAGATGGCATGATGGGCCGCGGTCGAAGTCCGCGACGAGAACAAAGAGGTTTTCCTTACGGAACCGCCCGGGGTGCCGAACTGCATCGGGTAGGTCACTTGGCCGAAGCGCCCATGGCTTGTCCGATGATGCCCCGTAATCCGAGATTCGGCCGGCCGTAAGGCCTTTTCGATGCCGAAGTTCCCCGCGCTTACTTTTAAAGAGTATGTTCAAGGAGCTTCCCGCCGCCGGCGAGGACACGCTTTGAAGTGGACGCGTCGATCACCGGGTCGAGGACCGGGGAAACGCCGGGTATGGTATGTCCGACCACTGGCCTCCCTCGCCAAGGTGATGGGCTGGTCGACCATGGCAGAAGGCGGGTCGGCGAGTTTTCGCCGGAGACCGCCATGACCTCCCCGGGCGGCCACTTCTTGCCCTCTGCTCTCCATTGCGTAGGGCTCCACCGCGCATCGTGGCCACGCCTTGATCTGTTTGGTCGGCACCGCCTCGTTTCGGGTCATCTTTTTGTCGCCGCCGCTTTTGTCGCCGCTACACGCGGCGCTGGGCGCTTCATGTCTTCTTCCCGAAAACTTTGCCGCCCGTAGCATTGGCGCGATGGTGTGCTGCCGCGTTTGTGATCGGGCACGCTGACCAGGACTTCCGTCGAACTCGCGCCGAGGTTTCGCTTTGACCCGTGACTTGACGTTGTTCACGCCGGGCCGGGCGCCCCTCGTATCGTCCGAGCGTCGCGTTGTCGTATGGCGATCCGCCTCGACCTCCCGGGTCGTGCTATATCGCTACCGCAGGAGCTCCCGGCGGCGGAGGGAGGGGCATGGGCTCTTCCCCGCGACAGGTTCCCCGTGGTGCCCTTCGCCTCCCCCTCCCTCGCAGGCGTAGGCGCCGGGCGTGGTTTTCATCAACTCGCCGATTGTTTCGGGCGCTTTCGTGGAGCCGCAGTGGAGTTGCCGCATGTGGCCCTGATGAAGGCCGTGATGACGCTTCTGTCATTGACGTTGGCGACGCCGGTGCGCAATATGGAGAAGCTGGCGAATGTATTGCCGGAGCGCCTGGGGACGTTGCGCCAACCTTTCGAGATCGTGGGCGCGGGTTTGAGATCACACGTGGCCATGTAGTTGTCCACGAAGAGCTCCTGAGCTGCGCCCGCTGTCGATGGAGAGTTCTTCCAACCCGGGGAACCGGGCCAGGATCGGGAGGCCAAAGATGATGTGTAAGAAGTTTGCCATCGTCTTCCGCTCCCCCGCTGGCAAAGACGCTACGGGCGCACGTGCTTGGAGCCACCGCCGGGTTAGCCTTTGCCGCCGTAGGGCTCCACTGCTCGATCCGAAGTGATCGCCACCGATGGGACCGCAATCGCGTCGGTAGAGGGGCTTGGGGCCTCGACACCGGGCGCTGTTGCGGGAAATGGAGCCTCTGCGCGGTTTCAAGGCCGGGCGACGGGCGGCGCCCATTCGGCGTTGTAGGCATCGGCAGCGTCGGGCGCCGATGACGGCGCTGGCATCCACGCCCGGCATTGATGAACGCACGGGCGCCGGGCGGGTGGCCGGGTTGATGGACGGGTCCGGGCGGTTGTTGCCGCCTCGCTCGGCCGCGGTTGCGCTTACCTCCCGCCATTGTGCGATCGGGCGGACCGCCGGGATCTTCCCGATCGATGGCGGCTTGACCCGAGGTGGAGGATCCCGACGGCATCTCCGTAGCCTGCTCACCCGCACTTGAGCAGCCTTGATAAAAGCTTTAGCCCGGTTTACCCGAGGGGTCGGGCGAGTGCCTCGGAAGTTCGCTGGCGGCGACGGCGAGGTTGGCGCCGGGTTGGCGCTTACGATTTGTTCGTCGATGTAGACAAACTCGTCCCGCCAAAGTTCCCACAGAGAGGTGACGCCCCGCAATCGGCCAAAGATCTCGAGGAGACGCTGCTCCTCGCTCCTCGTAGTTACACGGCGTTCGCTCGACGGGCGCGCGCCAGCGCTCGCTGGGTCGGGCGCGATGTCCATCTGCCTGGGGCTCGGTCTCGTCCCCATGAGACCGCCGGAGCATGAAGATTCATACGGTATACCGGGAGGGGTGTAATTTCAGCCGAGGGTTCCTACCCACTAACAACGATTGATGTATCTAGATCGGATCCGGGAGTAGGCATCGGAGTCGAACCGGCTGCTTCCTCCGTGATGGTGTGGAGTGACTCGTCGCCCTTCAAGCCAGTGGAGTCAGACCATGTTAACGGGCCGGCGATGGGGTGTCGACCGGTGATGGTTGGGCGAAGTTGTCGCCAGCCGCTACTTCCCTGGTGGGTACCGCGACCTTGCGGGTCGGGGTGATGCCACCATGGTTGTAGATCTGTTCCTCCTGGGGATGTTCGATGGCGTCCCCGCCGAGTGGTTTGGGTGCCGAGGAAATCTCCTAGAACCACGGCCCAAACCCGGTGGGTCGTCCGCCGGCCGCGATGGGACGCCCAGTCCAAGGCAGGCTCACCGGATGGGCCGATGGCCTCGGGCGGGCTGGGTGGTCGGATCGGGCGCGGTGCTCCTGGGCGGGCGACGCTGCTGGTTGCCATCCCTGGCCCGACGGGTGGGTGCTCGCTAAAGCTGCCTCGGCGAAGCGCAGTTTTCTACGAAGTTCGATGCACTACAGAGGCCTCCACCGACCCTGGGCCGATGAGCTCAATCAGGTCGCCGGAGTTGACGGGGTTCCTCTCCGACGGGCGCCGCCATTGCCGCCTCTTCCGGGAGGATCGCCGCGGCCTCGCTTGAGGCGCCTTCGCCTGGTCGGCCGGGCCGACGCATGCCCGGTTCCATTGGATGGGATCCGGGTTGGGTGCCCCCCCGCCATCGCAGCTCGGGCGGCGACGGTCCACGGATGGATCCGACGGTGAAGGTCATGCCCGACGCCAGGCGGAGAGAGCGACGGTGGAAGTAACCATCTTGCTCAGCGACGGATCTGAAACGCACACCCCTACCTCGGGCGCGCCAAATTGCCGACGATATCTGGTCGGGCACTTACCTTGGGGGTGCCCGAGGTAGTAGATGAGATCGAGGGTGGTGAGGTGCGCGAGATCAAGAGCAAGAAAGTAACACGAGACACGGGTTTAGACAGTTCAAAGCCGCCGAGGTGACGTGAAACCCTAGTCCCTGTTCTCGTTGTGGATTATGATCGGAACAATCTGCTTTGAGGGGGGGGTCCCCGCCCGCCTTATATAGCTCCTGGGGGTTACAAGATCAATCTAATCTTGCTTTCCCCGATCGGGCACACGCCACCGACCAGAAATCCTAGGTTCAAGGAAACCGACGCCCGATGATCTAGGCGAATCATATCTCCGCATGCCGAGTCTTGCGCCTTTACTCCACGGCTTCTTCCGGTAGCGCCGGGCATGGTCTTCTGGCCGGGCCTTTGCCGACCGCCGCCCAGGCTCGGCCGAGGATACCCGGGAGCAATCCCCACGCCTAGTCCCCGAAAGCAGTTTGGCGTGTTTCAACCCAAGGTTGGGAACCATTCAGCGCCTTCCTTGGTGCCGGCAGCTTCTTCCGACCAAAGGTTCGTGGCGGTGCGAAAAGTCGATCAACGGATCCGACGAGTCGCGGCGGCCGGCGCCGCCGAGGCCGACCAAGACGGGGTGCCGAGGGAGGCGGAATCAAGGCTGGGAACACACAAATGTCGCCGCAGGTTGAGAGGAACGCAGAGGTCCCACCTGCCGTGGAGACGCGAGCCGCCAAGAGAAAAAAGAAAAAGAAAGATCTCCGGCACACGGGTTCCGTACCACGCCAAAGTCGCTTCCGGCGACGTGTACCACGTAGTCCCCGAGACCGGTAGTAGGGCGAGGCATGAGACCGGTGCCGTGATCAAATTTGTCAAAATATGAGTTGTTGAATCTTCGACCGCGGCAGTCCCCCGAGACCGCTTTTGTCATCTTCTAGGGTCCAAACTTTGGTTTCGCGTGGTGCGGGGCTCGGCGACCAGCGGTCGAAGCTGTGGGTTGGCCCATCGGGCCTAGCATCCTTCGGGAAACACCGCCCAGCCAGCCCCCGCTGGATAACCACGGAGCGGCGCGCTGTTTCCTTACGGAAGGAAGGCGAAAGCGACGCGGCGCCGGGCCCGACACCGCCGCCACAGATCTATTTTAAGGCCGGCATGGCCTTTCGGGCACACACTTTGCCTTCCTCTCGACGCCAAGAAACCCCACCGCTTCGCCTTCCTCTCAGACAACCAACCTTTCTCCCACATCACCGGGCGCCCCCAATCCGAAACCTAGATCCGAAATGGCCGGGCGCAAGGGGCAAAGCGTGGTTCCGCTGGCGGCGGCGGGCGCATCGGGCGCTGGCGGAGATCCGTGGCGCTGAGGTCCGCCTAACGCGGGAGGTGGAGTGGACTACTCGACCTCGCACGCTGGCGCGTTCCTCGATGAGCTCGTCCCGCGACGGAGTGCTGCCTCGACGAGGCGCCAAGGCAAGCGGGCGCCCCACCGCGGGTGAGTCCTTCCCCACCCCGGCGAACGGTAATGAGCTCGTAGTGTTTATGGATTATTTCCGCCGCTGGTTCGGCCGCCGGCGCACCCCTTCCTCCGGAAGCTTCTGCATACTACAAGATCCGGCTCATTCATCTCCACCCCAACTCCATTCTTCATCTTTCTCGTTTTCATCCATTTTTGCGAGGCTTTTCTCGGCATTCCTCCCCACTTCAACCTCTTCCGCCATCTCTTCTCGCCTCGAGGGCGCTCACCGGAGCCGGCTCACCCAAGGTGGTTGGTGGCCTCTATCTTTGTCTTCGGACGGATGAGGAACTCAAGATTCGGGATCGCCTCGCCTCTTCCATCAAGGGATGGAACACCCAATGGTTCGTCACAAGAACCCCGCCTCCACGTATCTCCAATGAGGTAAACGAGTGGTGGAGCGCCAACGCCAACCGGTCCGAGCGGCCATCATCCGCCGACATGGTGCGTGGGAGGAGCTGCGGCATCATCCGCCTCCCCATGAACCCGACGGGTGGCGGTGGCTATCAACTTTCGTGGCCGCGGCGCATCCACCATGCAAGGAGCGCGAGCACCGGTACGAGTACTCCGGGGACAAGGACTTACGCTGAGAGACGGAGAGGCGATCTCTAAGGAGGTTCTTTTTGGCGTGCTCACGCCAAGTTGGCTCGGAGGTACCCAAACAGGAGCCTGGCATGCGTAAGCCTTGCATACCGGGCAATCCGCGCGACCGGGCGGTGAAAGCCGCTTTGTTATAGTATTATGCGCAGGGATTGGCCGATCGCTTCAAGCCGCCGCTTATGATCGAGCCGCTTTATGTGTCGGATGCCCGACGACACCCCTCGACCGGGTGTAGACCGGTGGCGACGATGGAGGAAATCCGCAAGATTGCGGAGGACTGATGAACGGGGGACGGCCGAGAAGGCGCCCCCAAGCTGCCGAGCCAAGGGCCCATCGGGCGAAGGGTGGCTCTGAGGAGGCGCCTTCCGAAGAGGCGCAAGAAGAGGGGCCGTTCCCCCCGCCTCGCCCCTGCTCGGAATCGGCGAGGAGCAGGGGCGGGGAAGGGGCCGTCATCCTCTTTGATGACGAAGATCAGGGGGACACGGAGACGTTGGACGAGCGCGCCCGGGCGCTGGGCCGGCGCCGAAGGCCGGAAGCACTCGCGCGACCGTATTTGAGAAAATGCCGACTGCTGGGGCGCCGCCAAGGCGAGCGAGCTATCATCGGTGCCGGGCCACCCGACCGACCGAGGCGGGCAGCCGAGGCCCCTGGCGCTTTCAACTGCACCGGCCAAATCTGACCCTCAGTACCAACCTTGTTTTTTTTTCCCCCAGTTGTCCAGTTTGGCTTAGAGTGTCTCGCTGCAGCGATCCTTGCAGGAGGACCCCCGGCCGTGCGGGGGAGGATGACACCGTCGTCCCAGACAAAATTCCCCACCTCGTGCGGCCGATGCGGGTGTGACTCGACCTCAGCCATCATCCGGGCTGGTGGGGCCCCTCCCAGCTGCTCGGGGCCGTGGAGATCGGCGGGGGTTTTGTTCGGCAGCCTGCCGGGCGAGGGAGGGCGCCGGGCGGGCTCGGCCAGCAGCTGCCCCGCCCGCCCGGCCAAAGAAAGGTGGCGCCACGACCGGTGGCCGGGCAGCTCGAGCCGGTGAGGTGGTGCGGAAGTGCCCGCGCCACGTGGAGCTCGTGCGGCTTTGCCGCACGTTTCTACATCGACCCGAGGTGAACGGGTGGAGGTGGTGGACGCATTTATCGCCGCCAATGAATATCGTGCCTGACGCCCGATTCGAAGGCCGCCGCCGAGTTTCGCGGTAATCATATTGTTCGGCTTGATAGTGCTGCGCAGCTTGCGTCGGCCATGTATGTAGGAGCCGCCCTGCCGCCGGTGACGCTGGCACGCTCGCGAGCAAATGGGCGGCCGCCACGAAAATGAAGGCCGACAACGAAGCCGCTTTTTCGTGAGAAGACCCGCCTTGGCGGAGGGGTCGGGTGCGCCGAGCGCACCTGCTGCCGCTCGCGGAGACGACGCACCGCGCCGCGCAGCGGAAGAGCCGGAGCGTGAGAACGCCGGGTTGCGGAGGCGGCCGCCGCCAACGGCGTAACATACGGGCGCGCAAACACTTTGCAGCGCCGGTGACCGGGTATGTTTTCCCTACCTTCCTTTCGGCGCTTGTGTATTCTCAGGCCGACTTGTGCTCGCCTCGCAGCTTTTTGAAGGCGAAGCCGTGCTAGCCCCAAAGCAATTGCCGAGGAGCTAACCCGGTGAGGCGCCAAGGCTACCTGGGCCGGCGGAGGTAGCCCGTCCGAGGCAATGCGCCAGTGCTATCGCGTTTTGCTTTGTTTACCCGACTGCCTCGGTCGGGTTTTAACACTTGTTCCGCTAGCTTGTGTGGGAGAACGCGGGCGGCGGCCCAGCGGATTTAAAACGGCGGCCTCGCAGCCGCCGAGGAGCGGATGGAGGACACCATCGCCCACCTCGACCCCACCGTTGAATCTCGCCGATCCGACGGGGTTTACGACCGGACGTGCTCGGGAGCGCCATCCTTCGTTGTCACGCTTCCTCGGGTGCGATGCCAAGCCGTTTCTACAACAAACACGTGTGTTTGTTCACGGAGCGGCCACGCTGCCGCCGGCACGCTACCGGGCGCTGGTCCGGGCGCACTATCCCCGGGGTGTGAGTTATCCCGGTCGAGGCGGGTTTTGCCCGACCAAGTCGCCGACCAGAGAAGCCGAGCGCCGAGTCCTCGATGTCGCCGGCCAAGGTGGTGGAGGACTGACTGTTCGGGCGACGCCGAGGCCGACGCTAGAGAAGAAGAGCGTTAGAATTAACTTATGTATTATGCGGTGGAGACGCCGTCCAGAAATGATGTTAATATCATTTTTGTTATGCATGTAAAGTGTTTGCCGTAATGCCCCCGCAGCAGTGTGACTTTGTCGCCTTAGTTTAACCGCCCAAGTTTCTAGTATCTCATAGCGCCAAGGGTATGTTCCTTGTATTGCGCTGTAGAGGTACTGTGGTCCCCTCAAACCGCCGCCGCCTTTCCATAACGCAGCGCCGAGCCGCTAGCACGTGTAGGTTTGGGCCGTGAACAGGGCTGTTCCGATCGGCTTTGAGTTAAAGTGCGCATCGGCGGTCTTATTGGCGATAGTGCGCGGGTAGCACATATATGAAAAATGAATGCACGAGGAGAAAAAGAGACAAGACAAAAAAGACATTAAATCATATATATTTTGGATTACAAAGGGAAACAGAGTACATATCTTTGTTCATCTTGACTTATTAGGCGTAAAAAACGTATTAGGTGTTTCTACGTGCCGAGTTTGGGATATCGCGCCTGGCCCCGACTCCACCAGTCTATAGGACCCGGTCGGGTGACCTCCTTGACGATGAAGGGACCATCCTGTGGGGAGGAGAGCTTATGCATGACCGCGGAGCTCGTAAGGCGACGTAAGACCGTGATCGCCGACCGCTGGTGGGCGCCCTGACGCTAAGGGTCGTAATAGCGACGGACGCCCTCTAGGTACTTTGCCGATCGGACGCAGCGGCTAGGGCGTTTCTTCTTCCGCACGGCCGACGCCGCCGGGCGCTGCGCTTGGTCGGAGGTTTCCTCGAGTAGTTTTCCACTTTGGCGATCGGAAGGCGACGCCCCTCGTGTAGGACAAAGCCTTCCCACCAGATACCATGTAGTAGGGGAAACCCCCTCGGTTCGATCGGGTTCCGCGCGGCGCAGCCCCCTGCATCGCCGGTGGAAGTTCCTTCAGCCACCTTCCCGGTGCTTGTCGCCCTTCGTATAGGCGCTTTTTAAGCGCGCCCGTGATCATTCCGCTTGGCGCTGCCCGCCGCTGGCACGCGGGTGCGAATCGGAGACATATTTGACCAAGATGGAGCGCCACAAAAACTCCCGTAACTCGCTTCTCGTGAAGTTTGACCCGAGGTCGCTGATGATGCCGCTCGATGCCAAAGCGGTGAACGATTTCAAAGAACTCGGGCGCCTTCTTGCTTGTCGAAATGGGCGAGTGGTTTGTACTCAATCCACTTGAGAACTTGGTCGGCGGCGACCAAGACGTATTTAAAATTGCCCCGTGCGCTCAAGGGGCCGATCTGGTCGAAGTCCCCGTGATCGCGAACGCCAGCCGACGGATCGCCATTAGAGCGTGGGCCGGGCAGTGAGGTCGCTTGGCGAAGAACCGCATCCCTCGCAATGTCGTACTGTGTGTTCTCCGGGCCGGCCACGGCGGTCGGCCAAGAAAAATCCAGCTCCTGGGCTCGCCGACTAGGTTCCGAGAGGCGCAATGGCTTCCACAGAGTCCAAAGATGTATTTCTTTTTAGTATCTTCAAGCCTTCGGGCCGCAGAACGCACTTTTGCGTAACGCATGCGCATTGGCTTTCACAAGATCGGGCCGAGCCCTCTACCAGACGTAGTGCTTGCCCGCCAGACAAACGCTCGCCTCGCTTTGTCGGGCCGACCTCGAGTTGGTGAGGTATCCGATGAACGGGAGCGCCAGCCTTTGCCCGCTGGCTTCGACGAGTGCGACGCTTTCTCCGCAGCGGGGTCGGGTTGGGCGCCGCCCGCCTTGGCCGATAGATGGTGTCGAGATCGTGGCGCAAATACGCCCGGGCGGAATGGCCGCCGCGGTAGAGCCTAACTTGAGAGCCGACCGGCCTCCCGAAGTTTTCCCCAACGATGGTGGAACTCAATGCCGAGAATTTGTTCTCGAAGTTTTCGGATTTCCGAGCAAGAGGGCGCCCATTTTCTTCGCCGGTGCAAGACCGCCTTTTGTTTGCCCCGGTTGACGATCAGCCAAGTCGCCGAAGATTTCCAGCGCTTGATCCCCCAGGATATAGCAATCTTGATGCCGCGAATGGCACCCAGACGGGCGGCGTTGTTAGATGCCTTGAAATGTATTCTCAAGACGATCGAGTTCCCTCGCCGCTGAGATACAAGTACGCACCCCGCATCAAAGACCGCCACATTTAGCGCACCGGCAAAAGTACATCTTCCAAAGGGGGGGTGCTCAAAGGGACCGTTCCCGCATGTCCGTCCACTCCGGCGATGAAGTCGGCGTAGCGCCCTTTATCGCAACGCCCGCGGCTCGCGCATTCGACGGTGTGCCGCGCCGATTTCAACCGCCCATTTGGATCCATCTCCCTTCGACAACCTCCTTGTTCTTATGAATGTCGATCGGGGAATTGGGACACCACCGTTATCTTGTGGAGATCGAAGTAGTGGTTCACCTTACGTGACGCCGGTGACGGCGTGTGATGAGCTTTGTATTTAAGTGTAACGAAGTTTGACCTCGCTCGTAGACCTCTCGCTTATGTAGTGCAGACCGGGCGCCGCACCTGAATGCATGCCTGGTTCGTCACGCCGACCTACCCACCGCGTGGAGACCCACCCGATTCAAGGCGGCGTAAAGGAGAGATCTCTCGCGGTAGCGGAGCCGTTACACAAAGGGCGTCGGCCAAGAAACCTTGAGCTCCTGAATGCCCTCCCCTCCCCCTCCGGGAGTCCAAAACAAACTTGCCTGACGCCGGAGTAAGGGAAGAAAGCGGCATGGCCTCTCTCCCAGCTCTGAGATGTACCGATTTAGGGCCGCCACAAGCAGCCAGGCAGCTTCGCATTTCCTTGATATTGGTTGGCGGCAACATTTTGGTTATGGCCGACACCTTCTCGGGTTTGGTTCGATACCGTGGGTCCGACCGTATTCCCGAGCAGATTCCCGAGGAAGTTCCGAAAATGCACTTGTTTGGATTGAGTTTCCATCATACACTGAGACTTTGAATGTTTGGTCAAGGTCGGCGATTAAGCTATCGGCGGTTTTAGATTTTACCACAACGTCAGCCGACGTAGGCCTCGACGCTGATGCCTATCTCGATCCTTCGTGCATGCTTGAATTGTCCGCCGGGTACGTCGCCCAAAGACTTTTTATAGGTCGGGGACAACCGGGACACCGCCGCAGGCCGCGAATGGAGTGGAGTTGGCGAAGGCCGCCCTGACCCGGTCGGACCCCTTATAGGGCTATCCCGTATCCTAGAATAAAAACAAGAAACGAGAGAGTTCGTGTTCTGGCATGTGGAATTCACGGCACTTCGCCGATGCATGAGAAAGTAAACGGGTCTTTAGGGCAATGTTTGTTAAGATCGGTAATCAACGCACATTCGCCATTCTTTATTGCTTTATGACGAGGACCGGGTTTGCCACCCACTGGGCGTGATACACTTTTTGATAAAACCGGCGGCTAAGAGCCGCTTGATTTCTACCCTAATAGCCTCTTTCTTGTCCGGGCGCGAATCGGCGGAGCTTCCGCTTGACCGGCTTGGCGGAGGATGAGACCTTCAGTGGCGTGCTCGGCATACCCAGGTATTCCCGGCATGTCCGCAGGTTTCCATGCGAACACGCCCACGTTGTCCCGAGGAAGCCGACGAGCTGCCTTCCTATTTGGGGTCGAGGTTGGCGCCGATCCGAGTGACCTTGAGGGGTCACCCGTGCCCAAGTCGATGACCTTGGTCTCCTTGTTTTTGATGGAGGAGCGCGGTGGTTCATTGACCGATCTCCCGTCTTCCTGGGGCACTTTTTGAGTCGGCGAGGCACGCCCGCATCTTGGCAAATGAGGCCGGGCGGTCTCGTTGATGATGTAGTTTTCTTTGCTCGCAAGCGTGGGCATGCCTCGTCGGGCGCGAGGGTGAGCACACCACCGTGAGCCGGCATCTTCATCACGAGGTAGGCGTAGTGAGGGACCGCCATAAACTTGTGCAGGGCCGGGCGCCCCAAGATGGCATGATGGGTCGTGGTCGAAGTTCCGCGACGTAACAAATAGGTTTTCCTTACGGAACCGCCTGGGTGCCAAACTGTATCGGGCAGGTCACTTGGCCGAAGCGGCCCGATGGCTTGTCCGGATGATGCCCCAAAACGGAGATTCGGCCGGGTCAGAAGGCCTCTTTTCGAGATGCCGAAGTTCCCGAGCGACTTTTGGGAAGAGTATGTTCAAGGAGCTCCCGCCGCCGATGAGGACACGCTTGAAGTGGACGCGCCGATCACCGGGTCGAGGACCGTGGGGAAACGCCTGGTATGGTATGTCCGACCACCGGTCTTCCCTCGCCGAAGGTGATGGGCTGGTCGGACCATGGC
>JADLZL010003663.1:0-73501 GCA_015844335.1 Chrysopogon serrulatus | reverse complement strand
CTTCAAATAATATCCACTCAAATAATCACCAAAAATAGAATTAAGGCTTACAATTAACAAGTTCCACAAGTTTTGGTGCCCTCTAGTTATTTTGCAGACATACCAATAATGCCCAATAAATGGAGTTAAATCGCAGAGCTATAGTCGTGGTGCAAATTTACCTTGCACAAGGATTTAATTAATCATCACCAAAATACTTGTGCACACAAATATACATATATATGGAGAGAGAGGGAGAGTGTATATTCATATACTCCCTCCGTTTCAAAATGTCTGTAAACTTTTAAACTTCTCGAAAACAACTACCGGCAATTTTTATAAATATTAAATATCATCAATTAGTATCATATTTAGTATCATTGGAAAGATCTTTTGAATCTAGTTTTTTTAAAAAATTGTTTATAAATATAAATATTGCATGTATTTTCTACAAATCAAGTCAAACATGTGGCAAACGAAAACTAACGGCGACGGTCAATTTGAAACAGAGGGAGTACTTAACAAGACATATGAGGACAAGCCACCAAAGAGAACGTGCATGCTTCTATCACGTAGGTGCTGATGGCTTGATTAATGAGGGGACTTTCCAAAGTACGTATAGCAGCAGCTCAGGTCAATGCACAAGCATCCAAGTTGCACAGCACATCTCCTCCGTCCATGACAAGTACTAGTTGGCCACAACCACGTGAGACCCACACTTCTGTACAGCGGTTGCAGCAGCTTATACACCTATGAAAGGGAGCAAGCCTGATCCATCAGCTGTCAGGCAGTAGCTGCTCAGCCATTGTCGACACAAACAGGGGCAGGTGGGCCCCACTGCTCCTCAATGCAGTCCAAACAAAGCAGGAAAGCCCGGCAGGTCAGTGAGATGGGCCACGCACGGCACCCAAGAAGAAGCAGCAGTCCACCAGCAAAATACCGACCAATACAGGCAGCCCAGCCCCTGCCAAAGCCTGTGCCAGCACAAGGCGGTGGCGACACAGGCCGGCCAGGGCCTGGTGCGGCCGCACCCTCTGCTCGGCTCTATTTTGCTGTGGCGGTTTAATTAATGCACCTAAAGGTGGTTTTGCCTGGTGACCATGTTTAATTCCCCCCAAACCGACCATACACTAGTATAAATAGGAGGGGAGAGCATCCCTCTCAGACACCACCAAGGAGCAACACTCCACCATATTATCAAGATATAGTAGTAATACTAGCTAGTTGGGAGTTAAGGAGAGGTACTAAAGTTCTGGAGGAGTCCTCGGAGCTTCGGTACAATCTTGTACCGTTTCATCCTCGGAGGTTTGGTATGATCTTGTATCGCTTCTCTGTAAGACTCAATTCTTTCATATATTCATCTTCTCTAGTTACTGAATTATCTTTCATGGTTATCTTGATCATGCCTTAGTAGTTAGCTAAGTATGGTTAGTATAGTGTTTACACCTTGGCATGGGATCTCCGCTCGATCGAGTGCTTTAGTCTAATTAAGATATCGGACTAGAGTAGTAGCCATTAGTGTAGACGTGGTGTCTAGGCTAGCGAGTTACCTAAGTTTGCGTCCAACCCCACGGATAGTTGTGGTAGCCCCGGGGGTGACAGCTCCGACCAGGCCTTTGTATTCCACCACGTTCGGGTTGGTATTTTCGTAGAGCTTTTGGCGGCTGACCCGTTACCCCTTCCCAGTCTTTTCGAGAACCGGAAAGGAACTAGCTGCTCCGGTGTCATGGTGTGATTGCTATGTTTAACCTTTACTTAGTTATCTTCTATAGTATGAGCTAGAATAGAACCACGGTAATAGAGAAGTCACTAGGAACCTTGAACTCTCCCGTTGTCCTCCCAGCTTAGCCAGTCTGCTCTTTTATCTTTATTATGGAGTTCTCCTGTGTGTGTCGCTTACACAAAACTCCTATCTTTTACCCTTTTACCCCACATTAGTCTAGCCGGTACGCTAGTTAATAGATACATGATGGTTAATTATCAGTTTCTTTAACCATTGCTTCCCTGAGGATAAATACGATACCCTGGAATACTTCTGAGTGAAAGCTACAACGGTATCCGTACGCTTGCGGATTTCTCTATTTGCGTAACTTATACCAACAGGCTTTCTAGCATCGTTACTAGGGACACAAACCTGGTGATGACGCTAAGAAACGTCAACATGCATGAATATAATAGCAAACTAACTATACTAGACATATTAAAGTAGACAATGAACAATGAAATCAAGAACATAATAATGAAGAATAATGTTGCTAGTAATGATCGTACAAACACAGATATTACCATAAGAAAGAAAAGCTTAAGAACTATACCTGACTCTTCTCTTCTTGACAACGTCGGGAATCCAAGATCGATGAAGAACTTGACTTCCTCTACTCTAGATCTAACTAGGCTAAACTATGAACTAGAAGGCTATGAGGAACTAGAACTTGAAGCTCTAGATAATTTGATCACCAAATATCTCAAGATGGAATGAATTGCTGAATGAATTAGGGTTTCCAGGGAGAGGTCCAAAACGCTTTATATAGCGGTGGGATGCACGACGGCCGCTTTGATCAAACCGACTTCACGTAGGGCTGAGATTGATCCTCAAAGGCAAGTGGAGGAACATTCCGAAGGGGGAGAAGGTCCCCCTCGAAGGGGGGCGGCCGCCCCGACAGGTGGGGCCGGGCGACCCCACCCGAAGTGGCTCGTGCTCCCTTTTGCTCTGGTGTCTTCTGGATCCTTCTAGAGTAGTTTGGTGTATTCCTGAGTTTTGGATAATTCCGTGGTGTAGATTTGTAGTTATGCCCCTTTTTGGTGTTTTCTGGATTAATCTCTGAAAACTGGTAAATCACTAAAACTCGTGGAAATTGTTAGATAAACCCCTAGCATTCTAGATATTGATGTATGTTTCATGCCTTTCGATATATAAAAGTTGACGCTATCCACCGTCAACAGAGTCTTTAGAGTCTTATATAGTATGAGTCTTTGAAAAATGAAAAAATCAAATAAAAATGTTTATCTGTCTAGAGTCAATAAAAAGAAAGCTCTTGAGATGATTTGAATTGATGATAAGCTGCTCTGTTACAACACCTCTGAAATACCTAAAGTTTAGACAAAAGTTTTTTCAAGTTTTAGCTCCAATTGTTTTGACATGAGAATTTGCTCTGAGCCTAAAACTTGTGGGTTGCATATGCTTGAACTAAGTCTAGATACCTGATTGATAAGATTGAGAAAGTCTGAGCTGCTATCTATCTTGTTCTAAGTGACACTAGAGTTCTAGAGATTTATCTTTTGAAAAATATAAAAAATATGATGAGTTCCTATATGACAAAGCTTATATTCCCACCAGAGCCAACCATGATGAAATAGGCTAGTTAAACTTCTACATACATGCTGCTTGTCTTGCATTGAGTTTTGTCAACCTTTGTGACCCTGGTGAGAAATTTGTCATGCTCTTAAATCAAGATCCACCTTCATATGCACTACTCTACATTGGAGTAGGCACAACAACATGCCATTCCACCCACATCCATTTCAAAAATGTCTTCTCCTACACTAGGAGAGAACACCAAAAATATTCTATTAGGTTAGCTACCCAATAAATGCTCCATGTTCCTATTGTTATCTCTCCAAATCCTATCAGGGCCAAAAGGAGTGTTATGAGCTACGAAAAAAGATATTAGAAAAAAAGAGAGAGAAGGGAGAAGAAAAGAAAAATGGACAAGTGTCCCAATGCTAAAACAATGGGTACTTAGATGCCCGACTCCCTGAGAAAAAAAGAAAGAAAAAGATAGCTCATAACCTCTGGCCAGTTTTCAAAGTCCAAAAGGAGAGGTAGTGTTCAAGGAGCTGAGTAGAATTAGGTTCCACTATATATCCACCATATCCATCCACCTATATATCTTGATTCGATTGCGTGACTTGTTTCTCCATAGATCCATTGTTTGACTTTACAACATATGCATTGCAAGTTTCTTTTTTTAGTTTCTCTTTACCTATGAGCTCCACATAAGCTTTAGTTATAGGATGAAAAGAAAAGGCAATCATCATCACTGCCTTGGTGAGAATCCACAAATACTACATATATTGAGAGACCTGAGAGTGTCATACATAGGAAGCTCTGAGTTTTATTTGAAAACCTCTAAAAACTCTAGAATGATAGTTGATCGAAGAGCTTGAAACATAGTACCTAGATAGAATCTTTAAATCTGTCAAGTACTCAAGACCCAAGGAAGAGCCGATAAGCCCCACAGTCAAAGGCAATATGGGTAAGTTTAAAAGTCAGCTCGCTTATTACATAACTTGGAGAAGAATTTCTGTCTAACTACAGGTATACTTCTAAGGAGTTGCTCCGAGATGGCTACAATGCTTAAAACATATATACATCTTACAATAACTTTTCTAAGTTTTCTTTGCTAAGGGACTAGCAAAGGTTAAGCTTGGGGGAGTTGTTGACAGTTGTTATTATATGAAATCAACCGTCAACTAGCCATAGAAAAGGATGCAATTGTGATCACCAAAGTAGATATAGGGTTTACACTCGACGTAATTCCACGAGTTTTGGTGTTTCACTTTTTTTCAGTAGGGCGTAAACTGAAAAAGACGCAACCACGAGAGTTTATCGTAACAAAGAACGGAAAAACGGACACCGCGGCAACACAGAAGAATCTAGAAGAGTCGAGAAGGCATCACGCCGAGCCGGGAGGGCCAGCGGCCACCCAGGTGGGACCGGCCGGTCCCACCCTAGACCGGCCGGTCTGGCCGGGGCCCGGTCACGACCCGGTTCGTCCGGTTCGCTCCACCGCCTTTAAGGGTCAATCTCAGCCGCATGTCAAAGTCGGTTTCATCCGATGGCTCATGATCATCGCCCAGGACCATAAAAGGAGGGCAGGACCCCCCTGGGAGAGGCATATTCATTCATTCCTCATTCGAAGTCCGATCATCAACCAGAAACCCTAATCAGAGCTCCTTAGCTAGGGGCCTAGATAGCTAGTTAGAACTAGAGGGAGGCAAGCGCAGGCTTGGATTCCAGAGCCATCAAGAGCTTGGATTTGGTATAGTTCTTACCTCCTCTCGCCTTTGTTCTCTATCATTGTATAGTTATATGATTGCTACAATTAAATTGATGAATACTTATCTACTTATATTTATAGTTATATTGTTCTTATCTATTGTGGTTATATGCTTAGTATAGCTAGATTGACGTTATAGTTTATCCACAGGTTCGTATAGCACTCATCCAATTGATCGTTGGGTGAGTGGTAAACGTTGTGTAAGCATGGTGCTTATACGTTGTTTATCTGTGAATACACCCTATAGGCCGGGCTTGGTAGATCGCGGGTGTGACAATCCTGTTGAGTCTTATGTAGTCCAAACCCCGTTTATAGGCACAGTAGGGCTTTTGTACGAAGGAAGGACGTGCTATGTTCTCAAACTTCCCTAGTATGTCCACTATGAATAAATATAATGCTAACCTTAGCTATGACTACCAAGTGTACTACACTAACCATAATATGCATTGATATGTAGCTAGAAATAACACAAAAATATCTCTTGATGTTTTGCTAGTAACCCTAATGATATAGCTAGGAGTCTCTATCTGTTTATGCTGATGATTATATACTTATCTTATCATTTATCTTGTGACTTACCCCTGTATTGAGTAGTAAGGACATGGTTATGCCTATCCATTACACTCTAGGTTAACACGCTACCTTTACATGAGAGCCATGTAGACCTTCCTTTAGGAAAATATAAATGACAGCCCGTAATACTCCGGGTAAAATGCTACAATGGTATTTGATCTGTGCGCTTGCGGATACTATTTCTATATTCTAAATGGTGGCATAATTTAATACCGCACCCCTTGGTGTTATGCTGGGGATGACAACTTGGCACTCTAGTAGCGATGCTCTACTTACAAGCATGTTTAGCGCCGTTGCTAGAAATAACATTAAGAGGTGTCAATAATAACACCTCTCCACCCACAAGAAACATTTACCTTTTCTATCCTTGGACATTCTTGATTAATTTCTAGTACACTTCGCGTTCCTCGTGGAAATTGATACCTTGGAATACTCTTAGGTGAAAGCTACAAATCCCAAGCTTATGGATCTTTTTCTCGCTTTTCGCGTAAAATATACCAATAAGCTTTTTAGGCCGCCGTTGCGGGGAACGGTAGTCGTTCTAGGATCGAACCAAGTTCTTCCGTGCATCTTTTATTTTCCTTTTGATCACCACCTTCACCCTATCACATGGATTCCACGCCTATCATTCAATTCTCGGCTCTAAAGGGCGAGTTGTTAGAGCCTCCACCATCATCACATCCTATACTTACTGATGGCTATGAGCTTCGCCCTGCTTTTATAGCCATGGTTCGGGAGCAACCCTTCTCTGGATTAGAAGTCGAAAATCCCTACACCCACCTTAGGGAATTTGAGCAATTGTGTTCTTACTTGACTATTGTTGGCATGACACAATAGACCATTAAATAGAAATTATTTTTGTTCTCCCTTTTAGGAAGAGCAAAACAGTGGTATGCTCATACTGTAGGAGGAGTGAATGGAAATTAGGATGAACTTCGAGACAAATTTTGTCTTGCTTTCTTTCCTCTTCCTAGGATTGCCGCCCTTCGAATAGAAGTTCTTACCTTTCAACAAAAGGAGAAGGAGACATTAGGAGCAGCTTGGGCTAGGTTCTTAAGTCTTATCAATACCGGTCCAACCCTTCACTTACCTGACCACGTGCATCTTTACCACTTCCATCTTGGTCTTAGCAAGGAAGGTGCTCTATACCTTGACTTATCTTCTGGAGGTTCATTCTCGTACAATACCATGAGCGAGGGAAAAGTCATTCTAGAGAAAATCCTTGAAAATACCCCTTACACTGGCATTTTTGATGAATTTCCTAAAGAAGAAAAAGAAGTCAAGCCAAGCCCCGACCAACAAGAAGAGGTAGACACAACCAAATCTGAAATCTCTTCAAATCCTTCCGACAATTTGGTTGTTAAAGAACCTCCCATTGAGGAAACCCAAGACAATATAGAAGATGATGAATCTCATCCTTTCATGTTTCCTTTTAAAATTGAGGATGGTCTTTTTGAAGATTTTAGAAATGCCTCGAATTTACAAGTCCAAGTGAAGCCTCTAGCACACTATGATATCTGAGGATGATAATGGTCCAAATAATGATTCTTTCCTTAGAGAACACATTAAGGGACTATCGGCCATCATGAGTCGTGAGTGGTTGGCGGAAACAGAGTTATCCACTGAGGTAGCCCGAATCATTGCCCCCTCAGACATTATCTCTTGTACCCTTAAGGGAACCACCATAGAGGCTCACTATAGTCCTACCCTTGGGATGAATATCATTTCAAAGGCTTTGGCCGAACAACTATACCCCCAACGAGTTTTTGATCTCATCTCATAAGCTCCTAAGAATTCCTCCTGGAGTTACTCTTGAAAGTTATGGGATTATAAGGTCTATTCCATTGAGAATATAATGTTCTGAGTATAGTTTAGATTTTCATATCTTTGACATCTCAGATACATCCATCTTGATTAGAGTGCCTTTTGGGATACTCTTTCAAGAAAGACCAAAACAGGGTCTCCTAGATTTATAGTTAGGAAGTTCTCCTATCACCATCTCACTTGCACGCTCAAATAATGCGATAGTGTAACACCCCTGGTGTTACTACAACTAAAACCTACCATGTCATCATATGCACTGCAATGCATTTATGATTAGAGAACTATGACATGTGATAACTTAATAAGTTTACTATTCTAGGTTGCTTGAGCTATAGCTAAGTATGTGTTTTCACCTTTCTTTTAAAACCTAGATGCAAAAATAGGGGTATAAAATTTCCAAGTAAAACTAATCTTGGTGTGATCCAGTGCTTAGCTAACATGCTTCCAAATGCTAATCATGTTTTCCAATCTCTCAATGGTGAATAAAGAATCAAAGTCCGAATTTTGAATCCTTGTCCTTCTCTTAACCCAAGTGGTTAAGTGTAGGATTTGGATTATCATTTTCAACTTTGAGGAGCTAACCATAATTAATTTTACAAATAAAACTTGACCAACTTCGGTTTAGTTTCAAAGTACAAAGTTTGCACTCTGAAAGTATGCCACTAGTTGGGTTTAAACTTTACTAAGTAATGTTCCCTAAGAGTGCTTAATAATGTTTAACCTGGCTTTGTGACCTCAAGCAAGTAGTTAAGGTTTCTAAACTTGTTTAAATCCTAAAACTCATCTTGTGGTTTGATCAAGTGCTTGAGCTCTTTAGCTCATGTGGTTATGTGTTGTTGATCATCTTTTAAATAACCTAAGCTTAATTAGGATGCAAATTTTGGTTAACACTAAAATATACCTTGGAGTGCTAACCATGTAATTCACCTTGCTTTAAGTGTTTTCATGCCATGGCTAATGATGATTAGTGTAGCTTAATGTTGGTAATTAAGTTTGCTATGCTTGCTAATCAACCTAGCTTAAAACAAAAACCCTAATCTCTGAGCTCAAATTACAATTATGAATTAAACATGAAATGGTTTTGAAGAGTTTGCAAAATGGAGTTTGAGGGAGAAGATTCCAAAAGTAAGATTTCCAATTTGAATTCAAATTCAAAATCCTAAATTCAAACCCCTTTTACCCCCTCTTCCATATTTCAAAATCTAGCAAGAATTTGGGGAAGGTCCCAAAAGCAAAGTTGTTGATAATGAAATTCTGAACAACTTCTATTTTGGGAGTTTTTCAAGTTGCTATGTAAATTTGGGAGTAAATTGGAGAATTTAGGGAAGGGGGTATGCTGCTACAGTACCCAGCACCAATCGGGCAGGGGCAGCCCCGCTTGCCGACGAGCCGCCGCCCTCCAGCCTCGCCTCCGCGTGCGTGGACACGCAGCGGCACTGCGTGGCAAGCTCAAGCTGCTGCTGGCACACTCCTGCTCGTCCATATCCCATTCCAAGCGACGTGCTGTTGGTATATTTAACGCACACAGAATAATCCAAGAGATAAATCCGCAAGCGCACGGATACCGCTGTAGCTTTCACCTAAGAGTATTCCAAGGTATCGATTTTCCATGAGGAATGCGAAGTGAACTAGAAACGAATCAAGAACGTCCAAGGATAGAAAAGATAAATATTTTTGGTAGGTAGAAAGGGGCTATCTAAGGTGATCTAGACAACTACGAATCAAACTCACGATACTTGTCTACTTTGGAGCAACAGTACCTTTCCAACTCTCTAATAAGACTGGGAAGAAGGTAGCTGGGGAAGGCTGCCAACAGCTCTACGAAACACCAACTTTGACATGATGGAATACGAAGGCCAACAAAGCTGTCACCTCTGAAGGCTACCACAACTAACCGTAAGAATTGGACGCAAACTCAGGTAAACCCTAGCCTAGACACCACGTCTACGCTAACGATTACTACTCTAATCACGTACGCTAACTAGAGCACTCAATACGAGCTAAGATCCCACAAACAAAGTAAAGTAAGAACAAAACTTAATCAAATAGAAGACTTAAAGTTACCAACTGAAGAACTTGAAGAAGAATCGTCTCCGTAGAGGTACAAAGTTGAGGAAGATCCGTCAAGCCGGCTCCTCTTCTACTTCCTCCTCTCCTCTCTCTCTATTTTCTAATTTACAAGAGTTCTAGAGATGAGAGTCTTCCTTTCGAGCGACGCCTCTACATCTCCATAATAATGTGGTGCCCTCAAGGAGGGAGGTCTGCCTCTTTATTTATAGCCTTGTGGGATGAACGTGCGCCGTTGGATCAAACCGACTGGGGCAACGGTGGAGATGCAAACCCTAAGGCGGTAGGAGGCCGTCCATCGAAGCGGGCCCTGAACGGGCTCCAGAGGGCGCCGGGCGGCCCCGGGGCGGGGCGGCCCCACCCCTCAGCAGGTGGGCCCCACCTTCGGTAAGTTGTCTTCTCGTGCCTTCTAGAGTCTTCTAGTATTGGTTTCGGTGTAGAATTGATATCTTTTGACTTCGAACTTCGAATATAGCAAATGATATATCTGTTTCGATCATCTCGACGAGCCCGTCGCAATGGTGTAGTCTAATTCTCCATTTGAGATACTTTTATTCTATGCAAAATTGGGTATACCTGCAAAATGATCAAGAACAACACAACTCGTGGAACTCGTTAGAATCAAACCCTACAACTATGCTTTATGATTCTTTTCATGTTCATTCATGCAATAATTGATGGTATAAAATAGGCATTAAGGACCATCAACAAGTTCTCCCCCAAGCTTAACCTTTGCTAGTCCCTTAGCAAAGCCAAACTCAACAATGGATCGAGTTGCTTTTAAATATTTTCACTTCCAACATGTACACATACTTTCAAACAAAAATTCTCCTTTGAATTTAGAACAAATATATCTTATTATTCATCATGGGGCTTATTGCTCTTACTTTGGATCTTGAGTAACTGAAAGATAGAATGATCAAATCAAGTACTATGTCTCCAGTTCTTTCACTTCACCTTTTAATCCGTAGTTTTCATGATTTTTTTCAAAAGCTTAGAAACATATTGTTGTTAAATTAAACAAAGGATCCATAGAGAAAGTCAATCACATCATTGAATCGAGAAGTGCATGTGTATGGAAAATAGAGTCGGTCGGTTTTTTTTAATTTATCACTCTCTTACGTTTTATTAGAGACACATGGCTATGAGGCTAATTCTACTATCGGGCACATACCCATTTTTCTCGATATTCATTTTTCGAGGTTCCAAACACTTGTCCCTTTTTATTTCCTCGGGATCTATCTTTTTGAGGTTTCTGACACTTGTCCCTTTTTATTTCCTCGAGATACTTTTTGCTTAGCCACATGTCTTTCAATAAACTTTTGGGAGGATAGCAACAAATATTTATGAGCATTTATGTGAAAAATGAATGGAATGTGTAAGTGATCTCAATTCAATAGCATGATAACTTCGCATAGGGTCAACAAAGTTTAATTTAACTCAATGTATTTATTAGTCATATTAATATTGGTAAATCTCTGAACTCTAGTGTTGTTTAGAACAAGATAACAAAGAGCTTAGATCATCACATCATACCCACCAATTACCTAGACCTTAGATCAAGCATTTGCTATCCATGCATTTAATTTCATTATAAGACATCAATATTAATTAAGAGAACTCGTGCTTGAAAGTTAGGTACTAGAAAGAAATTACAATAGAGCAACTATTCATCATTTTCAAAACACAATTTTATTGTTCTTCAGCTTTTTTATTTGACTCTTAACAAACTAGATAGAATTATAAACACACTTTATGATCACACCTTAATAAATAGGTAAAGTATCTTTATTTGGTTTTAATGATTATTCATCTTTTTTTTCTTTTAGCTAATGGACTCATAAAAGACTCTACAGACGTGGACCTTCATGTGCCCACATATTTTTGGTATTTTATGACTATAAGATAGACTCAATAATCACATAGGTATACTTACCTGATAACTAGGGGATGCCCTCCCCCAAGCTAGATATTTGCTTAGCTTTTGTTCACTCTTGTGGCCTACATGTTGAATCTCACTCTTCTTCAAACTTCTAAATCCTGCAAAACTCAAATAGACACAAAACTCGTGGAACAGATTAAGTGTTAGGCATATAAGTTTCAGTTGTCCAGAGTCTTGGTGATTGAATTCTTTTTAGATAGGATCATTAAATTGCAGAAATTCAATCATATCTATTTCTTCTAAGTTTTCAGTTTCAAGGAATATTTTCAATCGTTGGCCATTTACCTTGAAGATGTTACCTGAGTCGTCTTGAATTGTAATAGCACCATGTGATGAGGTTTCAACTACCTTGAATGGTCCTTCCCATTTACTTCGTAGTTTTTCAAGGCCAAAAAGCTTTACTCTTGAATTGAACAGTAGGACCTTGTTACCAGCTTAAACTCCTTGTGCTTGATTCTCTTATCATGCCATCTTTTTGTTCTTTCTTTGTAAATCTTGGAGTTGTGATAAGCCTTCTCTCTCCATTCTTCCAGCTTAGATATTTGCATTTAATGATTCTTGCCTGCAAGATGGAGATCCATGTTCCATTTCTTGATTGCCCAGTGCGCTTTGAATTTCAATTCAACATGCAAGTGGCATGTTTTACCATATACCAGCTGATAAGGTGTCATGCCTATGGGTGTCTTGTATGCAGTTCGGTAAGCCCATAGTGCATTAGAAAGCTTGTACTTCCACTTCTTGCCCATTTCATCCACGGTCTTTTGCAGAATGTTCTTAATTTGCTTATTTGATGTTTTAGCTTGACCGCTTATTTGAGGACGATATGGAGTTGCGACATTGTGTTTGACTCCATTTTCTGCTAAGAACTGCCGAAATCTTTTATCAATAAAATGTGGTCCTCCATCACTTATGACCAATCTAGGCATTCCAAATCGTGGAAATATTACTTCGTTGAACATTTTCTTAGAGTGCTTGGAGTCGGCCGCTCGACATGGTAATGCTTCTATCCCATTTGGACACGTAGTCAACTGCTACCAAGATATATTCTACATCTCCTGACTTTGGGAGTGGTCCCATGAAGTCAATTTCACTTGGAGGTTGTTCGTGAGTGGCATAGCATCCTAAGTATTAATGTTTCTATGTTTCTGGCATCTGAGACATCTTTTGACAAACTCTTTTGTATCTTGATACATCGTTGGCCAGAAGAATCCGCTTTGCCAAATCTTAGCATGTGTACAAAATGCTCTATAATGTCCTCCATAGGGTGATGTATGACATCTCTTAATAATTTTCATGCCTTCAACTATTGGGACACACCTCCGTAGCAATCCATCGACACAGACCCTGTAAAGATATGGATCGTCCCACAAGTGGATACGACTTTCATACTTGAGCTTCCTCTTATCTTCCTCTGGTGGAACATAACCTGCAACCATATAGTTGACAATATTTGCGTACCAAGGATCGGAGTCTGTTACCGCAAGGAACGATAGTCATTAATAGGTAGCTCGTATGTGTCTTTATATTGAAGTCTAGATAAGTGGTCAGCTACTGAATTTTCTACTCCTTTCTTATCCTTTATTTCTATGTCAAATTCTTGGAGTAGAAGAATCCATCGGATTAACCGAGGCTTAGCATCTTTCTTAGTTAGGAGGTATTTAAGAGCTGCATGATCTGTGTATATTATTACCTTCGCTCCCACTAAGTAAGATCTAAACTTGTCTATTGCAAAGACCACTGCCAACATCTCTTTTTCAGTGGTAGCATAATTAAGCTGTGGCCCAGACAAGGTTTTGCTAGCATAGGATATAGCGTAATGTTTCTTATCTTTGGTTTGTCCAAAAACAGCACCAACTACAAAGTCACTAGCATCACACATGATTTTAAAAGGTAGACTCCAATCAGGTGGTTGGATAATTGGAGCTGAAATAAGTGCACTCTTAAGAATTTCAAAGGCTTCAAGGCACTCAGTATTAAAAATGAAAGGTACATCTTTGGCTAGAAGGCTAGTCAGGGGTCTAGCAATTTGAGAAAAGTTTTTAATGAAACGCCTATAGAACCCTGCGTGGCCTAGAAAGCTACGAATGCCTTTTACATTTATGGGTGGTGGAAGTTGTTCAATAACTTCAATCTTTGCTCTATCCACTTCTATCCCACGTTCTGACATCTTGTGTCCTAGCACTATTTCTTCCCGAACCATAAAATGACATTTCTCCCAATTTAGGACTAAGTTTTTTTCTTTACACCGTTGTAAGACTATGTCTAAATTCTCTAAACATTCATCGAAGGTTTTGCCATAGACGGTAAAGTCATCCATGAACACCTCCATGATTTTCTCGATTATATCGGAGAAAATAGACATCATGCACCGTTGAAAAGAAGCTGGAGCATTACACAGCCCAAATGACATTCGTCGATATGCATAAGTTCCATATGGGCATGTGAAAGTAGTCTTACTTTGATCATCTGAGTAGATTGGGATTTGATGATATCCGGAATACCCATTAAGGAAACAAAAGAAAGAGTGATTCGCAAGCCGTTCCAACATTTCATCAATGAAGGGTAACGGAAAGTGATCTTTCTTTGTAGCCTTATTAAGTTTCCGGTAGTCAATACACATACGCCACCCAGTGACAGTATGTTGAGGGATGAGCTCATTCTTCTTGTTCCTAACGACTGTCATTCCTCCTTTCTTTGGCACAACTTGGACAGGGCTAACCCACTCACTATGAGGTACGGGATAAATAATCCCAGCATGTAAAAGCTTAAGGACCTCTTTCTTAACAACTTCTCATATGGCGTTGTTAAGTCTCCTTTGTGGTTTCCTCGATGGTGAAGAATCAGGATCGATGGGAATACGATGAGTACAGAGAATGGGACTAATTCCCTTGAGGTCTTGGAGTGAGTAGCCTATGGCTGATTTATGTCTTTCTAGGATAGTGACAAGTTGATATGTTTCTTCTTGGGAAAGTTTGTCACTTATGATGACAGATGTTTCTCAGTTATTATTGAGAAAGACATATTTTAAGCCAGCAAGAAGGGGTTTTAACTCAACAGAGGGTTGTGATGGCTCCTCTGTTTCCTCTAATTTGACATGCTCTGCCAACTCTTCCTCTTCTTGAATAAAGTATTCATCATTGAGAGTTGGTTGGGCCATGTCTTCTAAGGATGCCATTAAGACTTCCTCAACAGGGTCTGGTTCAAGCTTAGGTTCTACTATTGCATTATTCGAGCGTGCAAGCGAGATGGTGATAGGAGAACTTCCTAGTTTTACATCTAAGAGACCCTATTTTGGTCTATCTTGAAAGAATATCCCAAAAGGCACACCAATCAAGATGGATATGTCTGAGATGTCAAATATATAAAAATCTAGGTGATACTCAGAACATTGTATTCGCAATGGAATAGACTTTATGACCCCATAACTTTCAAGAGTAACTCCAGAAGGAATTCGTAAAAGGTTATGAGATGGGATCAAGAACTCGTTGGGGAAAAGTTGTTCGGCCAAAGCCTTTGAAATAATATTCATCCCAACAGTTGGACTGTAGTAGCCCTTTATGGTGGTTCCCTTAATGATGCAAGTGATAACATCTGATGGGGCATTGATTCGGGCTACCTCAGTGGATAACTCCACTTCTGTCGACCACTCATGACTCATGATGGCCGATAGCCCTTTAATATGTTCCATAAGAAAAGAATCATTATTTAGGATATCATCATTCTCAAAACACACAGAGTGTGCCTGAGTCTTCACTTGAACTGGTAAATTTGAAGCATTACCAAAATCTTTAAAAAGACCATCCTTTGATTTCAAAAGGGAACGTGGAAAGATGAGGTTCATCATTTTTTAAAATGTATTTTGTTTCCTCAATTGGAGATTTTTTGACAACCAAATCATCTATAGGATTTGAAGGAATTTTGGATTCGATTGTGTCTGATTCCTCTTGTTGGTCGGGTTTGGCTTGACTTCTTCTTCTTTAGGAAATTCATCAAAGATGCCAGTATAAGGGGTGTTTTCAAGGATTTTCTCTAGTATGGCTTTCCCTCGCTCATGGTGTTGTGCGAGAACGAACCTCCAGAAGATAAGTCAAGATGTAGAGCAGCTTCCTTGTTAAGACCGAAATGGAAGTGGTAAAGAAGCACGTGGTCTGGTAAGTGAAGGGTTGGACCAGTATTGATAAGACTTAAGAACCTAGCCCAAGCTACTCCTAATGTCTCCTTCTCCTTTTGTTTAAAGGTAAGAACTTCTATTTGAAGAGTGGCGATCCGAGAAAGGGGGAAGAAAGCAAGACAGAATTTGTCTCGAAGTTCATTCCAATTTCCTTTCACTCCTCCTACAGTATGAGCATACCACTGTTTCGCTCTTCCTAGAAGGGAGAATGGAAACAATTTCCATTTAATGGTCTCTTGTGTCATGCCAGCAATATTCAAGCAAGAACACAATTGCTCAAATTCTCTAAGATGGGTGTATGGATTTTTGTCTTCTAATCCAGAGAAGGATTGCTCCCGAACCATGGCTATGAAAGCAGGGCGAAGCTCATAGCCATATATAGGATGTGATGATGGTGGAGGCTCCAACAACTCACCCTTTGGAGCCGAAAATTGAAAGATAGGCGTGGAATCCATGTGGTAAGGGTAAAGGTGGTAAAAACGAAAATAAAAGATACAAGGACGAACTTGGCTCGATCCCAGAACAGCTACCGTTCCCCGGCAATGGTGCCAGAAAGCTTGTTGGTATATTTAACACACACAGAATAATCCAAGAGATAAATCCACAAGCGCACGGATACCGCTGTAGCTTTCACCTAAGAGTATTCCAAGGTATCGATTTTCCACGAGGAACGCGAAGTGAACTAGAAACGAATCAAGAACGTCCAAGGATAGAAAGGATAAATATTTTTGGTAGGTAGAAAGGGGCTATCTAAGGTGATCTAGACAACTAAGAATCAAACTCACGATACTTGTCTACTTTGGAGCAACAGTACATTTCCAACTCTCGAATAAGACTGGAAAGAAGGTAGCTGAGGAAGGCTGCCAACAGCTCTACGAAACACCAACTCTGACGTGATGGAATACGAAGGCCAACAAAGCTGTCACCTCTGAAGGCTACCACAACTAACCGTAAGAATTGAGCGCAAACTCAGGTAAACCCTAGCCTAGACACCACGTCTACGCTAACGATTACTACTCTAATCACGTACGCTAACTAGAGCACTCAATACGAGCTAAGATCCCACAAACAAAGTAAATTAAGAACAAAACTTAATCAAATAGAAAACTTAAAGTTACCAACTGAAGAACTTGAAGAAGAATCGTCTCCGTAGAGGTACAAAGTTGAGGAAGATCCCTCAAGCCGGCTCCTCTTCTACTTCCTCCTCTCCTCTCTCCCTATTTTCTAATTTACAAGAGTTCTAGAGATGAGAGTCTATCCTTTCAAGGGATGCCTCTACATCTCCATAATAATGTGGTGCCCTCAGGGAGGGAGGTCTGCCTCTTTATTTATAGCCCTGTGGGATGAACGTGCGCCGTTGGATCAAACCGACTAGGGGCAACGGTGGAGATGCAAACCCTAAGGTGGTAGGAGGCCGTCCGTCGAAGCGGGCCCCAAACGGGCTTCGGAGGGCGCCGGCCGGCCCCGGGGTAAGGCCGGGTGGCCCCACCCTATAGCAGGTGGGCCCCACCTTCGATAAGTCGCCTTCTCGTGCCTTCTAGAGTCTTCTAGTGTTGGTTTCGGTGTAGAATTGATATCTTTTGACTCCGGACTCCGAATATAGCAAATGATATGTCCATTTCGATCATCTCGACGAGTCCGTCGCAATGGTGTAGCCCTAATTTCCCATTTGAGATACTTTTATTCTGTGCAAAATTGGGTATACCTGCAAAACGATCAAGAACAACATAACTCGTGGAACTCGTTAGAATCAAACCCTATAACTATGCTTTATGATTCTTTTCATGTTAATTTATACAATAATTGATGGTATAAAATAGGCATTAAGGACCATCAACACGTGCCGCCATCATCTTCCTCTTTCTCTGCTTTGCACCGCCGCCAAGCAGCGAGCAGCCTCCACCCGCCGCCCAAATTCGCGCAGCACGCTCCACCATCACTCCGTCCACCTTGCCACCAGCTTTGCCAACCCATAGCTCTTCCCTAGAGCCTGCTATTGCGAGCTCTAGCCACCGGAGAAGCCTTTGCATCGTCTTCTTCTTCACAGCCGGCCGCCGGACGCCGTCGCAACCGCTCACCCCTAGCAAGCCACTCCAGAACACCTCGCGCCGAGCCAAAGCACGCCTCAGCTCCGCCTTGAGCTCCTGATCACCGTCGGCCATCCATCCAGCACTCTACCGCCGCCTACCAGCAGGAACGCAACCTTGCCACCGGTGCGCGCTCTGATTTCCTCTGCCGCCGAGCTCCACCTCGCCATGGCCAGCCACCTCCAGAGCTTCTCCAGCCCAACCAACACCATCAGTGAGTTCTCCATGCCCTCCTGGTGCTCACCATCCCACCAATTCCACCTCACCCGCCGTGGTTCCATCGGAACACGAGCTCGTCGCCGTGTTTGCGCCGCCGCATCCACCTCCGCTGCGACCATCTTGCTCCACCCCAGCTCCGCCCCAACCAACGTCTACATCGGGTCGCAGTGAGGCCCTTGAAGCTTCCCAGAGCCCTACCGTGGTTAGCCATGGCTTGCAATGGCTTCCCGCCGCCGCACCACCATGTCCAGTGCCGCCGCCCGCCATGGCCACCGTTGCGTCTTCCCCATGCCCTAATCCAGCCGCCTGGTTCCCTAGTGACGTGTGCAAGCCCGTAGGGGTCATGTTGGTGACTTTCCCGGCACCGACGACCTCACCGGCGGTGAACTCTGCCGTGTACCTGTTGATGGTCCTTAATGTCAATCATAAACCATCAACTATTGCATATAATAACATGAAATGAATCACAAACCATAGTTGTAGGGTTTGATTCTAACAAGTTCCAAGAGTTTTGGTGAATCATTGTTTCTACAGGTACATACCGAAAAAGTTATCAAAGTAATCCAATATAACAGTATAAAGGTATCTCAAATGATGGATTAGAATGCACCATTGCAACGGGCTCGTCGAAATGATCGAAACGGACATACCATTTGCCTTTTTCGGAGTTCCGGATGAAAACATATTAATTCCACAACGGGGGCTGCACTAGAAGACTCCAGAAGGCGCGAGAAGACACCATGCCGAAGTGAACCGCAAGAGGCCCCGGGAGCCAGACCGGCCGGTCGGCCCCTGACCGGCCGGGTGCGCTTCATGGCCAAATGGGCCCAGCTTCGGCCCATGTGCTCCACCGCCTTAGGGTTTTAATCTCAGCCGTCCGCCAAAGTCGGTTTGATCTAAGGGCTCATGTTAATCGCTCGGCTCTATAAAAGCAGCCCCAGACCCCTGGGGAAGGCACTCCCCATGAAGCCCTAATTCATATTCTCTGAGGGAGACTCATATGAGAGGGGTCCCTTGAATGGATCAACCTCTCATGAGTCATTAGAAAATAGGGAGAGAGGAGAAGAGAGAATAGAAGGTGGAGCCGGCCTGTCGGATCCCCTCAACTTTGTACCTCTACGGAGACGATTCTTTATCGATTCATCTTCAGATTCTTCTTTCGGTAATTCTAAGTCTTCTATTTAATTAAGTTCAGTTCTTACTTTACTTTGCTTACGGGATCTCCGCTCGTATTGAGTGCTCTAGTTAACGTATGTGACTAGAGTAGTAATCGTTAGTGTAGACGTGGTGTCTAGACTAGTGTTTACCTAAGTTTGCGCCTAATTCTTACGGTTAGTTATGGTAGCCTCTAGATGTGACAGCTCTATTGGTCTTCGTATTCCACCACGTCAGAATTGGTGTTTCGTAGAGTTTTTGGCAGCCTTCCCTAACTACTTCTTTCTCATCTTTTCGAGAGTTGGAAAGGTACTGTTGCTCCAAAGTAAGTTAAGTATCGTAAGCCTAATCCTTAGTTATCTAGTTGACCTTAGACAACCCCTCTCTACCCACCAAAAATATTTACCTTTTCTATCTTTGGACGTCCTTGATTCATTACTAGTACACTTTACGTTCCTCGTAGAAAATCGATACCTTGGAATACTCTTAGGTGAAAGCTACAGTGGTATCCGTACGCTTGCGGATCTTTTCTGTTTGCGTTAAAATATACCAACAAGCTTTCTGGCACTGTTGCCGGGGATTACATTAAGAGGTGTCAACAAGCATTTCTGGCGCCATTGCCGGGGAACGGTAGCTGTTCTAGAATCGAACCAAGTTCATCCGTGTATCTTTATTTTCCTTTTTATCACCACCTTTACCCTACCACATGAATTTCACGCCTATCTTTCAATTCTCGGCTCCAAAGGACGAGTTGTTGGAGCCTCCACCATCATCACATCCTATACTTATGGATGGCTTTGAGCTTTGCCCTGCTTTTATAGCCATGGTTCGGGAGCAACCCTTCTCTGGATTAGAAGACGAAAATCCCTACACCCACCTTAGAGAATTTGAGCAATTGTGTTCTTGCTTGACTATTGCTGGCATGACACAAGAGACCATTAAATGGAAATTGTTTCCATTCTCCCTTTTGGGAAGAGCGAAACAGTGGTATGCTCATACTGTAGGAGGAGTAAACGGAAATTGGGACGAACTTCGAGATAAATTTTGTCTTGCTTTCTTCCTTCTTTCTAGGATCGCCGCTCTTTGAATAGAAGTTCTCACCTTTAAACAAAAGGAGAAGGAGACAATAGGAGCAACTTGGGCTAGGTTCTTAAGTCTTATCAATACAGGTCCAACCCTTCACTTGTCTAATCACGTGCTTCTTTACCACTTCCATCTTGGTCTTAGCAAGGAAGCCGCTCTACACCTTGACTTATCTTCTAGAGGTTCATTCTCGCACAATACCATGAGCGAGGGAAAAGCCATTCTAGAGAAAATACTTGAAAACACGCTAACACTGGCATTTTTGATGAGTTTCCCAAAGAAGAAGTTAAGCCAAGCCCCGACCAACAAGAGGAGGTAGACACAACCAAATCCAAAATCACTTCAAATCCTTCTAATAGTTTGGTTGTTAAAGAACCTCCTATTGAGGAAACTCAAGACAATCTGGAAGATGATGAACCCCATCCTTCCATGTTTCCCTTTGAAATCGAGGATGGTCTTTTTTGAAGATTTTAGAAATGCCTTGAATTTACCGGTCCAAGTGAAACCTCTAGCGCATTCTATGTCATCTGAGCATAATGATGGTCCAACTAATGATGCTTTCCTTATGGAACACATTAAAGGACTATCAGCCATCATAAGTCGTGAGTGGTTGGTAGAAATAGAGTTATCTACTGAGGCCCGAATCATTGCCCCCTCAGATGTTATCACTTGCATCCTTAAGGGAACCACTATAGAGGCTCACTATAGTCCTACCGTTGGGATAAATATCATTTCAAAGGCTTTGAGCTGAACAACTTTGCCCCCAACAAGTTCTTGATCCCATCTCATAAGCTTCTAAGAATTCCTTCTGGAGCTACTCTTGAAAGTTATGGGGTCATAAGGTCTATCCCATTGAGAATACGATGTTATGAGTATCGCCTAGATTTTCATATCTTTGACATCTCAGATACATCCATCTTGATTGGTGTGCCTTTTAGGATACTCTTCCAAGAAAGACTAAAACAGGGTCTCCTAGATTTAAAGTTAGGAAGTTCTCCTATCACCATCTCACTTGCACACTCAAATAATGCGATAGTAGAACCCAAACCCGAGCAAGACCCTGTTGAGGAGGTTTTAATGGCATCTTTAGAGGATATGGCCCAACCAACTCTCGATGATAAACACTTTATTAAAGAAGAGGAAGAGTTGGCAGAGCCTGTCGAGTTAGAGGAAACCAAGGTGCCATCACAACCTTCAGTTGAGCTAAAACCGCTTCCTTCTGGCTTAAAATATGTCTTTCTCAATAATAATCAAGAAACTCCAGTCATCATAAGTGACAAGCTTTCTGAAGAGGAAACCTATAAACTTGTCACTATCCTAAAAAGACATAAACCGGCCATAGGCTACTCACTCCAAGACTTCAAGGGAATTAGTCCCATCCTCTGCACTCATCGTATTCCCATTGATCCTGATGCTTCACCATCGAGGGAACCACAAAGAAGACTTAACAACGCAATACGAGAAGTTGTTAAAAAAGAGATCCTTAAGCTCTTACATGCTGGGATTATTTATCCTATACCTCATAGTGAGTGGGTTAGCCCTGTCCAAGTTGTGCCAAAGAAAGGAGGAATGACAGTCATGAGGAATGAAAAGAATGAGCTCATCCCTCAACGCACTGTCACGGGGTGGCGTATGTGCATCGACTACCGGAAACTTAACAAGGCAACAAAGAAAGATCACTTCCCGTTACCCTTTATTGATGAAATGTTGGAATGGCTTGCAAATCACTCTTTCTTTTGTTTTCTTGATGGGTATTCCAGGTATCATCAATTTCAATCCACCCTGATGACCAAAGTAAGACCACTTTCACATGCCCGTATGGAACTTACGCTTACCGGCGAATGTCATTCGGATTGTGTAATGCTCCAACTTCCTTCCAACGGTGCATGATGTCTATATTCTCTGATATGATCGAGAAAATCATGGAGGTCTTTATGGATGACTTTACCGTCTATGGCAAAACATTCAATGACTGCCTAGAGAATTTAGACAAGGTCTTACAACGATGTAAAGAAAAGCACTTAGTCCTGAACTGGGAGAAATATCACTTTATGGTTTGGAAAGGAATAGTGCTAGGACATAAGGTGTCTAAACGTGGGATAGAAGTGGATAGAGCAAAGATTAAAGTCATTGAACAACTTTCACCTCCCACAAATGTGAAAGGTATTCGCAGCTTTCTAGGCCATGCAGGGTTCTATAGATGTTTCATCAAAGACTTTTCTTAAATCGCTAGACCCTTGACTAGCCTTCTAGCCAAAGATGCACCTTTCATTTTCAACAGTGAGTGCCTTGAAGCCTTTGAAATTCTGAAGAGGGCACTCATCTCAGCTCTAATAATCCAACCACCTGATTGGAGTCTGCCCTTTGAGATCATGTGCGACGCTAGCGACTTTGCGGTTGGTGCTGTCTTAGGCCAAACCAAAGACAAGAAACATTACGCCATATCCTATGCTAGCAAAACCTTGTGTTGACGGTGGTTAACATCAACTTTTATTAGAACTTTAGACATGAAAAGGATACATGATTACACACTAGTCTAGGGTTTTAACTGGCAATTTTCACGAGTTTTGCATATTTTTTATTTTCCGGGACTTTTCCGGAAAAGCTTAAAAGAGGGATTCAAGTGCATATTTACCACGAAACTTATCCGCCACGGAAATATCACAAACGGGGACGTGGGAAGACTCTAGAAGACACTGAAGCAACCAGGTCCGAAGGGGTCTGCTAGGTGGGGCCGGCCGCCCCACCATGGCGCCACCCGGCGCCCCTAGCTAGGGTTTAGCCTCCCCTTCTGGAAGCTTCCTCCACCGCCTACGAGGAGTCATCTTGGCCCTTGGTTACGTCGGTTTGATCCTGCGGCGCACGTCGATCCCACCGGGATATAAATAAAGGGGTAGACCCCCCTCCCTGGAGGCATCAAGTCATTTGGAGATCAATCCATTAAGAGCCTTCTCTAGTTCATCAAAGCCTCTCTAGTTCATAGCTTTAGCCTAGTTAGATTAGAAGTAGAAGAGTTCTAGTTCTTCAGCGGGATCCGAGCCCCTAGCGTGCAATGCCCTGAGCGCGGAGTTCGGTATAGTTCTAGTACTTTGCTCTTATTGTATTCAATATTATGATTCAGGCAACATTGTTCTTAATCTCTTATATATTCTTAATTGCAATAGTCATTGTCTACTTTGATTATATGTCTAGGATAGTTGGTTTGATCTTATTGAATTCATGTAATTGCTCAGATAGCGTTTACCCAAGCGGCCGCCGGGTAGATGGTAGACAATATTTAGACGTGGTGTCTAGATATCTTGTTTATCTGCGAGTGCACCCCGACGTGCGGGGACGTGTGGTAGTCCAGCAGTGACAGCTGCTGCGTTGGTTCCTCTCAGTAGTCCACCCTCCGCACGTAGGACTAACATGGGCACGGCCGCGAAGGAGGTGACCCTTGTGTCTTAATACCCTCATTAGTTGATGCCTCTTTACATGTGATTATGATGTAGGATTAACTTAACAATGATTGCTAGATGTAATTGCACTAATTAGAGTTATTCATTGACGTAGTTATTGAATTACCTTAGTATTTATTCCTGAGTTTATCCATTGGCTAGCTATTACTATGACTAGAAGAGCTCGATGTTTATCTATTTATGATGACTGATCATTATTATCTATTATATATCTTTTATCACGTGACTTATCCCCTATGAGTAGGATTCTAGTTATGGTTTATCTTTCACATTAATAGTGTAAGTTATAGTTATAAGTCCTACATATAGACCTTCCCAAAGGTATAAATATAAATCGACAACCCGGTAGAACTCCCTAGGTAAAATGCTACAACGGTATAATTATCTGTCCGCTTGCAGAACCTATTTACTTCACATTCATATTATATTCATATCTTTTAGACAGGTCTTTATGCAGAAGTGGACAGGGAGATGCTCATCAATGGGGTCAACACCATGCTCAGAGTGGTCAGAACACCCAGTTTTAAAGAAACAAAACCAAAGCTTACCATATGTGTGCCCGTGAAGTCCACATACGTAAAACGTAAGTAGAGAGTATCAAAAATAGTGTCATATAGCGAAGACATACTTATATTTAACACTTACATCGAGTAAAGCGAAACGGCAGCTAGTCTTTTCTTCGACTCCATCTTCACAGGGGACGGTTGATTTGGGGTACATACACCTAGCACTTATCACAAAACAAACTAGCTCCACCATCCGGTACCCATCCGGGATTTTCCAAAGAATTAAAAGTAAAGGCAAGCGCGTAAGTACATGTCGTACTCAAAGAAATATAACGTGGGGTTCATGAGGCTCCAAAGGCCGACAATCGGTTTACTTGCATTTGGCTTTTAGATGATTATTATTTATGGCATTAATAGCAACAAGGTAGTAGTGATTCCCATAACCACATGATCAAGTGAACAAGAATAAAAAAATAGTACATAACAATTAACAATATGATTAACCAACATAATTAAACATCATCCATCAATGATCGCCTATTCCATAAGAATCCCCAAGGCCGCCCGTGTCCGTGGGCACGGCTAGTATACCGCTTTATTAAACTCTGCGCAGAGGTGTACACTTTCACCGTGAGTCGTGATTTACCCTTTTGCCCGAGGTGATTAGCCTCTTGACCCACTTCCAAGGAAGGTCGGCAGGGGTTCACTATGAAGCCTTTCAAAGGTTCGTCTAACAAGTTAGGGCCGCTAGGTTTCCTCGACAAGCGCACATAGAATCCCCTTCCAAATGGTTCACACCGCAAAGAAACAACACATGAGGACGAAGCCACGCTATGCCCATCGTGTAAAGCCCCTCTTGCGCCTTTTCGGTAACCTCTAACAAGTTAGAAAAGGTCCTCATACTGAACTAAAGCCGAGCCATATAGCCCTCACAAATGCATCAGAAATCCCGGTGACCACTTACGTATAAGTCCTTATGGAGAGAAATTAGAGCAACAAAACACCAAGCTCTAGATCTCTATAACAATAATAGAATCATCTTTTAATGTTAATGCATATTCCGTTATTCATGTTACGAGATCATGGTTATATATATCCAAAGACTAGCAAGTACTACCCACATGCACATATCCCAAGTCATCAAGGTAGATAGTAATCAACTCTAAGTCATCCTTAATAGGGAATCAAAACTACATGCATATGAAATATAGTGGTTATTGTGAATAGGTAATCAAGGAGGTCCCAAGCTATACTTGTCTTTTACATTTGCTTTCCACTCAAGACATCTTTTAGTCTTATCTTCGATCTTCCTGGTCTCAACCGCTTATAGACAGCTCTTCTAATCGCAGATCGTAGCTACCACACATGGCAACACAAATACAAGCAAACAAATAGACAACTAAAAATAATACACCACACGAGAGAAAACAATCGTACTAAAAGAGAGATAGCTGCTATGGTTACGTAAAATATCGAAAACAAAGCTACCGTCGAGAAAACAAACAGCTATCAAAAAGTTTATATTTTAAAAGAAAAATAAAGACTACATGGTTGATTTCCTTTCGTTAAATAAAACCATACGAAGGTCATTAACTCAGATTAGTTAAATTATATCTTAGTTCAAAAGCTAAGCTAAATTAATCAAGTTTTATTAATTTAAAATTATTGTTATTTAGAGATTAAGCAAGTTAAACTTTACTTTGCAAAAAAAATTAAACATTAAAGATAGTCTGGACAAGCTATATAGGATGCGTATTGTAAGCTAAGAAAAGTAATTATTAGAAATCATATTGTTATTGACAAATAATTATATTAACGTTTATTTGCAAAACATCGAAGATAACCAACCTATATTTATTTTAATTATAGAACTAGTTACAAGCATATTAATAAATTTAATTTAATATTTAAATTGTAAAGTTCATAGCCATATGATAGGACGATCGCCGATACTATTACGTCACTTCAAAACTAAACACCAATAACAAAAGGAAAATCTGGGCTACAGATATGAAAGACGTGAACATGTTGTTGGCTTTAGTGGATAACCGAGCGAGGAGAACAAAGGATCCGAACTCAGAAATTAGATAGAAAAGGGAAAGACCTGCATGTTCCGTTCGACACAGCAGCTTGGTCATCCGATAGGCTGCTCTGCCCGGCCGGCCTACTATCTTCTAGCAGATAGATGATGGTAGGAGCAGCTTCACACAGGAAGAGTGCTTGTGGTAGATTGGATTGCATCAGGTTGATGGCAACAGCCAGTATAGAGAAGAGATATAGGAATCAGGGAAGTGCTCACCGGATGTAGAATCGTGATGAAGACGACGGCCGGCTTGGACATCAACGGAGCAAGGCAGGTTGTGGGGTTCCTCTCCGACAGAGCAGATGGCATCCACGACATTTAGCAAGCCATCCCGGCCGGTTGCGGTGACGTGCGGGCAGCCGAGCAAACGAAGGGCGCCCGCCTCATCACAGCGAGGCTTCGACGGCTGTGGTTTCCGTGGGCGGCGGCGACGGCAACACCATGGCAGGAGTGCTCGGAAGTTGCAGGTCGACGCACGGCGGCGGCGCATCTGATCTCTGGGCGTCTAGGGCTGAAGCTTGCTATTTATAATTGAACACGTACTGCATGTTGGACCTGGTTTATTTGCTTCTTGGATTACGTCACCAGGTGCAGGTCCAAAGCATAAGCCCAAGGAACAAAAGAAGCAAAATATTTTGGACAAGGATTAGATAGAGAGAACGGTCCAGGCCTTGATCAATTAGTGAAAAGAAGGAAATGTTTGGGCTGAGATGGCTTAGGTTTAGGATTACTAATTTTCGGAATTAATTAATTTCATGAATAAAACAATTCTAGAAAAGTCCGAATTATTATTTACCACACGAAAAAAATAACCCGAAGGCTGCAAAAATTATGAGAAAATTTTCCGAGGCATTTTAGAACCTGATAAACCCAAATAAAATATTTAGAGCTTATGAAAAGATATTTAAGAGCATCTAAAAATTAGGATATGCTCTCGCAGAAGGGTGCAAAAGAAATCCGAGAAAGCTAGCAAAATTCTTAAGACATTTTCAGAGAGATGATCGATGGAAGATGAACTCAAAGGAGTGATTATGGAGCGTAAGAAAATATCTTGAAAAACTCTATCGCAAAGGTTGAGATCAAGAACAAAAATTTTACTACAAGAATAGACATAGATGTACCGAAGGAAGATAACGACTTACTAACGTGTTTTAAAAACTTTACACACTCATAACTCAAAGCCAAATAGAAAGCAAAAAAAAAAAATTCACATCATGCAACCACCCATCAAATTAATTTAGAAAAGTTTAAAATTCATTTTTTACAACTAAATTTGCATTGACTGAAACTAAACTCGGGAAATTTTATTCAAATATTAAAATTAATTAATTTATTTTATATTTTCTAAGCACAACCCAAAAATTAGAAATTTTGGGGTGTGACAAAGGGCGGCCGATCTTCCGACCCCCAAAATTGCACCTCGCAGAGCTCAAGCGCATCGGACCTCGATGACCCCTCCAACTCGGGAAGCTAAAGTTGAAGGCCATCCTTTCTCAAGTAGACGTCAATATGTCTTGCTAGATAGCTGTTCTGCTTTTGTTGCCTGATGGCTTTAGCGTAATGTTCTGAAGTTCTGTTTCTTTATCCGGTTGGGTAGTTGATATAGCTGCTAGCCGTTATCATCTGATGGTGGATGCGTAGTCAGTTCTTTCTCCTATGACTGTCTCTATCTTAAACTCTTACCAAACTCTTGTATTTCTGTTTATCGTGAAATGGAAATGAAAAGATCCCGTTTGGAAAAAAATATTCATATCTTTTATTTCTGCCTAGTCATATTGAATACATGTAAATCTATAGTTATTCCTTAGCATTATAATTGAGGATGACAACTTAATTCATGCTTAGGAATATTAGTAATAAATGAGTGGCTAGTTGCTAATGACAAGTTAATTATATACCAAGCATTTCTGGCGTTGTTGCTAGGGGTAGGATTTATCTCTGCTTTTTAGTAATGACGGTAGTAAATGTCAACAAGCATTTTTGGCGCCGTTACCGGGAAGGTAGCTAGGCAATTAAGAATATTGATAGACTTATACTCAATTATGTGATCAAGATAACCATTAACCTCTGCTCAAGCAGGATTACCCTTGTTTGTCTACTTTAATATCTTATGCAGGGTAATAAACGACCGGTTTACGACCTTCCGGCATGCCCCCACAAAATAAAAAGAAACATAACAAATCTAATGTTGGGGAAAGAGGTCGACGTCACAAGACTTTAATTCATATCTCAAGTGACGTGTAACACCCAGTTTTAAAGATAAAACCAGGTATGCTATATGTGTGCCCAGGAAGTCCACATATACAACCACAGAGTAAAAAATATCAGTAAACAATGTTATATATAGTGTAATCATAAGTATATTAACACTTACATCAGAGTAACGCGGAATGGGAGCTAATCTTTTCTTCAGACTCTATTCTTCACAGGGACGGTTGACTGGGGGTAACACATGCCTAGCACTCCGATTACTTCTCATAAAACTCACTACATCCTCCATTTGGTACCCATCCGGGATTTTGCCAATGTATTAAAAAAGTAAAGACAAGCGTAAGTACATGTCGTACTCAACAAGAATAACATGGGGTTAATGAGGCTCAAAAGGTCGACACGGTTTACGGTTAGCAACTTTTATCATATCTCAATTTTAGCATAAGTGAGTAGCAACAAGTAGCATAAATCCCAAATAACCGTATGATCATGTAAACAATGATTAAAGTATAGCAAAAACAAGAAATCAAGAATTTTCCATCGTATAAACCATTATTCTATAAGAAGTCCAGGCCGCTCGTGACCGTGAGCACGGCCGATATATCGCTTTTAAAACTCTGCGCAGAGGTTGTACACTTTCACCGTGAGTCGTGATTCCCATGTGCCGTGGTCATGACTCCCATATCGCTTTTACCTAGAAAGCGCGGCGGGGTACACTATGAAGTCTTTCAAAGGTTCGCCTAACAAGTTAGGGCCGCTAGGTTTCCCTCGACAAAGCGCACATAGAATTCCCCTTCCAAATGGTTCACACCGCAAAGAAGACACATGAGGACAGAAGCCACGCTATGCCCATCGTGTAAAGCCCCTTTTGCGCCTTTCGGTAACCTCTAACAAGCTAGAAGAGGGTCCTCATACTTGACTAAAGCCAGAGCCATATAGCCCTCACGGTTGTACTGTAAGTCCCGGGTGCTCACTTACAGATAAGTCCTTAGGGAGGACAAGAGCAAATAAGTACTCTTACCCTTTAATTTTCCGTTGCTAAAAAAAAGAAGTTGCATATATCATTAATCATGTTACGTATCATAGTTGTCATTTATTAAGCACTAGCATAAGCTACCCAAATGCATAAACCTCCCAGTAGTCAAGGTACAAGATACAATTGCTAGAAAATCCTTGGTGGTAATCAAGGAAGACACATGCAATATGAATTAAATGATTAAAGGTGAATAGGTAACAAGGATGATCCCATGCTATACTTGCCTTAACACTTGCTCAAACTTCCTCATACTTTGCTTCTCATCTTCACTTTTTGATCTTCAAAGACTTAAGGACAACTCTCCTATTCGCAAATCGTAGCAACCAAGCATATCAACATACAAGCAAAGGATACAACTAAGAACAATACACCAACCAAGTAAATACTTTGAAACAACGTACTAAAAAGAAAGGACTCGTTGCTATGGTCACAGAACGCAAGAAATGCCGAAAATAGAGCTACTTGTGCAAACAAAACAACTATCGAGAATTTGTATTAAAGAAAAAGAAGCAACTACAAGCTTGGTTTATTTTAGTTAACAAAATCATGGAGAAGTTATTACTTTAGATTTAAGAAATGCATATTTTAAACTTTAAAACCGAGTTGAAGCCAAACATAATTTATTTATAAGTGTTCACCTAATTTATCAAAAGTTTACGTGAACATGTGAAAGCATGGGCGTGTTTAAGCTAGTAGTACTTATTATTAGTGAAAATATATTTAATTTAGCATTAATCAAATTAATAAGTGTTTATAAAAGATCGACTTGAAAGACTCTAAGTTGTTTTTAATAATAAATCTAGTTGCATATAAATTAATCAAATTAATGCTTGATATAATACATAAACATGTGACATCATGAACACGTACACTATCACAAGAGAAGCCAAGATAGGAAGGATTAAAAGGGTGGAAAGCATGGGCCACCAAATTGTTTGCTGGTGTGTGTGTGTATACATATATATATGCGTGCATGGAGCTTGAGTTGAGAGCATGCACAGGTTGGCAATGTGCGTCGATCGAGACCAGCAATCGAGCTAGTGTGACTAAACCGACCGATGACATGGATGGTTTGACAAAAGGATCGGAGCCGCTACGATCAAACAATTGAATTAATGACTGGAACGTAAAGCGTAGAAATACAGGAGCCTCACCAATCAGCCGGTGTAGAGACAATGGTGATGAAGGAGGTGATGACCAGATATAGGCGACGTCCGATTGACGATATTGGAAGACAGTTTAGCTTGGCAAGATGAAGTTAAACCGGGTGGCGCTGAGGTCAAGCTCCCCTTCGGGACGGTGGGCAATGTACACCGGCAGACATGGCAATGGGAGTTCGGCAGCAAAGACGTGGGTAGGTGATCGACTTGAAACGGCGGTGGCGATTCATAGTGCACGCACCTCGCTTTATTGCAGGCTGCAACTACACGGCAAGAGCCGAACGGGGAACCCACAAACATGGAATGAACAAAGAAGAAAGAAGCTAAGCCATGATGTTATAAAAAAAAGAAATGAGAGACATATAGAAGAGCTGTAAAACGGATCACAAAGGTAGTAATATTCTAACCTCTAGTAAAGGATGAATGCCTGGTGCAAAACCAGGAAACGAACAAGTAGCAACAGAGGCTTGCGCAGGTGTTTGGCCGGTGGCAAACATAGCAAGGAGGAGAAAAATATCAAACTTACTACCTTAGCTAGGGTTCCCAAACTAGGGGCTTCCCTTACGGTAGTTTTTGGTGCTCTTTGGCCAAGGGGTTGGTACGTATAAATAGGGGGAAAAACTCTTCACCTCATCATCAACTAGTAATATGGTACTAATTGATATTGCATCTTGCACCTTTACTAATGGGCCTATATAATCATTAAAGCCCATTAATGAATAAAGATACAAGCCTTTAGGATTTAATTAGAATAATTGCACATGGGCTTTGAGAGCTGGTGGCAAAACTAAGATTTTATTATTTTTGGAATTAATTAATTTCAGAATTAAAATAATTCTAGAAAAAAGTCCGAATTGATATTTAAGCCATGAAAAATATTCAAAAGCTCTAAAAATTCGGGGAAAAATTCTCTGAGACATTTTGGAACATGATGAACCAAAATAAAATATTTGGAGCTCATGAAAAGTATGTTAGAGCATTCAAAAATTAGATTATGCTCAAAAAAAGAACGAGTTCAAGAAAAAGCCTGAGTAGTTCCTGAAAAGTTTGTACAGATATGTTGATAGAGAAGCGGCTTGTCAATGAACTGTACTCGATGAGATTGGATTAGAGTTTGGTGCCGGCTATGAGCTTGATTGTAGACGTGGCTTGCTCTAGGACTAGGATAGGTAAGCGACGCTTCGATTAGGGTTCGGCAAAGGTGGGGTGGGATGCGGGTCGGGAAGGAGTGAGCTAGGGTCAGGCAGGCCGAAAAAAGAGAGGAAGAAATAGTTTTCCTTTTTTTCTAAAGCCTCAATCTAATTTTCAAACGTTATATTGAATTCACAACACAAAAAAAATCATATGCTTTGGCATGAATGCACAATAATGTTGCTACACCTTATGATGATTTTTAATTTAGTGGAAAAAATTATTTTCCCATATTTTCATGAGCACAACAATTCAAAATTAAATCATTTTAACCTAATTTCAAAAGGAGCAAATTTAGGGTGTTACATGACGGAAACATAGATGTTGCATCACTCACAAATTCCAGCATCTCCGAGTCATGGTAAGTATGATGAAATAAAGGTGAGAAAGTCTTGCTCATGGACTTTAAATTTGATGAGTAGTTATCTTCTCGCATTCCACCACATGTTTACTTTTTACAATCCAAACATCCATCTCATTTAGTTTAAAGTTTTTTCATCCATAACATGTTTAGTTCCATTCATATATCCATCCCAACTTGCATTCTTATAAATAATATAAAACAAAAAAAAACTCACTATAATCATGCTTTTTCATCTCTACTTGAATAAACTTCTACGGTACTTTCATGCTACTTGTATTTGCTATAGATGCTTAGGTTTAGAAGTATCTTCATACACCCTTGAAATTGAGCATTGACTGTTTTTCTAAGTTAAAGTAGACATGGTGTCTAGTTTAATTTTTAAATCATAAGGTGTTTTGATCTTACTTCTAAAAGGTTTTTGAATTAAGCAAGGTGCTTAGGTTAAAATCCTTTCCTGAATAAAATTGGATATGAGCCTATGTTGATTCTTGAGCTGATAGTACACTTTAGTAGATACTAGTTATTTTGTTAAATTAACCCCTATAGGAGAATTCTCAAATTCAATCTGGGTAAGTCAAGAAAGGAATTCACATATGAGATGAATCAAGGTAGGTAATAACTCTACACAAAGAACTATCAATGTTTATTCATTTATCTTTGTTGCAAGTCATCTTTGCCTTGAACCATGCTAGATTGCAACAACAACATAAAACACGATAGACACAATTTATGCTAAATAATCTTAAATCATATATCATCCTTGATTAGCATAGAAGAAAATCACAAAAAAAAAGAGAGTATGGACAACAAAACCTGTATTTCAATCTTGCTATTCCCTTGGGTATGTGTCCATTAACATTTTGCAGAAAGAACAACCTTAATCTATTGGAGAAGAAGTTGTCAAGTGAGCATTATCGCATCTCCAATAGACCCTAGCTCATCAACCACAAATTAATCAGGAAAAATGTTGATGAGTAAAGAGCATGTAATCTTCCATAGTTTCATTGAATGGTGAAAAGACGAAGAATAAAAGAAAGGGCTTGCTCAGCAAGACCATAAGCTCTCACCAATAGATGAACCTGAATCCTCCTCTTCCAAGTAAGTTCGTCATCACTTACTTAGAAAGATGAAGATATGAGGTACGTTTGTCCAAGCATCATGCAACATGTAACTACAATTAACATCTCATACTATGTTGCTAATTTGTCTTGGTCATTTCTACTCTATGCCATGCTCAAACATAACTTTCTAATATATATATATAATAAAATACTCCTATGATTCACCATACATATTCTTGGTTCTATGTGAATAAATACCTTTAGTCTTGCAAACTTCCTTATTCTATTATAAGTATGCTTTAGAACATTATTTAAACATTATGAAAATCAAGCATACTTATATAAGAATTTAGTTGTACATATAGACTAACCCCTCCTATATAAAAAAAAAGTTTAAATCATATCAGAGATTATTCGTAGAATCAATTCAAGGTTAAGGGTATGCTTCAAAATAATATCCTTGCTTTAACATTGATGAAAAAAAAAGAGAGAGGTTTTGAAATAGTGATGAATCATTGAAAGCACGAGCTACAAATTAATCTTTAACTCTTAGACAAACACTATCTATACTTTGATAAATAGTATATTCCTTCTGGTATGTGTCGTCCACTAACCCCTTGCGTAAAAAGACATAATGAGAGAAGCGGGAGATCTGAAGAGTGAGAAATGAGTACAACATACGAGACAAGATGCTAATAAATAACCCATGATACAAGAAAAAAAAAAAAAAGAAGACCATTGAACTTCATTTACCCTTCATCATGCTCTAATAATGGAGGTAACATCTTAAGATAAGTGGTCATTTATTTCCTCTTGATCTTGGTACGCAATAAATAAAAATACAATCATGTTATAGTTACAACTTAATTTGATCAACCTGATTAAATTTAACATGATTTGTTCTCTAAGTTTATTCATAGCACCATTCTCTTAATTTCAGTCTTAACCAAATAAGCTATAAATACTTCATCTATTATTTTTGATACATTATAAAGATAAACAGTCTTTCTAGTGGTTAAGTAGCTTTACTCTTTTCTCATAAGTTTAAATGTCATATTTATACTTCTAGTCCTCTCACCCGTGATATGAATGAACAATATGAATAATATCAATCTTATTGTATCCAAGGTAAGAGGATGAATAAATTTTTGGTTCTGTTGGTGTTTTTCCCACCAGCAGAGCCCATGCACTTGATCTCTACTTTGTCTTTACGGACAGAACATACTTCAATTAAAGTGTGGGGAGACAATCCTCCAAATTCTACAAGTGAAAGTTCTCAACTAGTAATAATAATGCACATAAGATTGGCTTTGAGATGCCTACAATAGAGAGAAAGAATGTGGCACCGCCATTGGGAGCCACTAGTAGAGGCACCACCACAATCCTTACCATCAAGAGCAACTCAAAGTACTCAATAAACCACTGCAAGGAGAAGTCCAGTTCGAAGGACTATAAACATCAAACCCTCACCATGAGGTAACATCGGTAGTTATCTATACTTACTTTCTTGCATCGTATGATTTATTCTCTCTTTAAGCATGATTACTTTTCTATATTAGCAATACATAGAAATAACAAAAAAGAAAATAAATAGTCTTGCATTAGGCTACATTCATGCATCTTAAAAATTTTAAGCCCCATGTGAAACCTTTGTAGCGTAAAAGCTGTAGGAGTTCTCACTGTGGTGGTCTATAGAATAAAAATGTATATATCATGCATTTACACTTTATGCATATAAACCCATAAAATCCAAAAAAATAATATTAATTGAGCATCCTGCTGCAATACTACTATCATAAAAATACTTTAAAACCTCCACAACAACCAATCCTCTAAAAACGGCTAATCATTAATGTTTTATCCTAATACCATTCCACAAGTTTTGGTGTTTTGTGAGAGCTTTTCTGAGATGACTCCAAGAGCCGCCTTACCTAGGAATCTTCATCTTCATCACTTGAAGTACACTTTTTCAACATACAAATAACCCCTGTGTGAAGGAAGTAACTTCTTGGGTGATGAGATTGAAGTATTCCAGGCAACACTTGCTCTTATAAGCATGAGCTCCTATGTGAGGACCACTCAGCTTCAACGATCAACCATAAGCAAACATCTAGCTTGGGGAGAGTATCCCCTAGTTATCGAAGACGGTTAGAAGCGTGGAAGAAAGAGAATAAAACCAAGAGCCGGAGCCGAAAAAGAGAGAAGCAAAAAGAGACAAACGAGATGGAAGGAGGCAAGTGCGGCATCACCACGAAATAGGGGAGTTGACTCGGGTTACCTCGCACGATGAACCCATTGAGTTAGTGTTCTCCTCTATCTAAGTCCTGTCGGTAGACTTTAAATTCCGCACCCTAGCCATAAGGTTAGAATGGTAGTTATATCATTTAATGCATTTGCAATTTATTTAGTAGCATAATTTTGTTTACACACTAAAAGATATAAAAACAGCAAAAATATTTACTGCATTACTCATGGCATCACAAAGCCCCATGTGGATACCCTATGGTATTTTCTAAAGGAACATCCGCTGTGGTGGCATAAAATAAAAATGACAAAAATATAGCATTCATATTTAAATTCCTGCATCATAAATAGAAAATTCAAAAATAAGAGAAAAGTGAAATCCTATTTAAATTAGACAACATTAAAGCTAGCTCATAAAGGTGATCAATTACTCTTTGGCTGACCGCTAACCCATTAACAAATTCGAGCCTTGAGTTTTGGTTTCTCTTTGTGGAGAGTATTTATGCAGAATAACATCATAGCAAGGAGAGAGTCTATCCAATGGCACCCACCAGGTCCGCTCTTGGTTAGCTCTCTAAAGGACATCTACACCAAGTATTGCAACCATCCAAATTTTAGGGAAGGAGCATCCCCTAGTTATCAGGTGACTACACCTAGGCGATTATTAAATTTACTTGTTATATATATTCATAAAATATCAAAAACATGTGAGCACATGAAGGTCCACGTCTATCGAGCCTTTTATGAGTCTTTAGTTAAATAAAATCTGAAAACCAATAAAAAGAAGTCTTAGTCAGTATTAATTACATTAGAGTGTGTTTAGAGTCGGTCTAGGCTAGAGTTAATTAAAAAATTGATGAACATTAAAATTTTATCTTGGAGATGATAAATAGTTGCTTTACTATAATTTCTTTCAAGTGCCTAGTTTTCAACCTTAAGTTCTCGCCAAGTTTTGGACATAACCGCTTTGATATAAGAATTTACTCGAGCCCAAAACTTATGGAGGCATATGCTTAAGCTAAGTCTAGGTGATTGATTGATATGATTCATGAAGGTTAAGCTGTTATTTGTCTTATTCCTAGCGATACTAAGTTTTGGAGATTTATTTTGAAAATATAAAATCTTACATGATGAGCTCTTGTATGACAAAGTATGAATTCCTACCAAAGCCATATATGATATACATTTAGATTAAGAAAACTTTTGCTCATTCATGCTGCTTGCTTTGCATTGAGTTCACCAACCTTTGTCATATACCTTATGAGAGTCTTGTCATGCTTTTAAAATTAAGATCACATGCACACTCCACTCACATATACATTACTCCTACTCTAAGAGTAAGTGCAACCATTTTCCACTTCCATCTAGATCCACCTAAAAATTGTTTTTCTCCTACACACGAGAGTCAAACACCAAAGATATATATAAACCCATAGGACAGCCTTTGTTTAATTGCTCTTAGTACTTATTGCTATCTCTCTAATTATCATATTGTATTCAAAAGATGCATGTGGCTATGTAAAAAAAAGGGAGTAAAAGAAGGACAAATGTCCTAGCAATTAAAACAATAGGTACTTAGATGCCCGCCTCCCTGAAAAAAAAAGAAGAAGAGAAAAAAAAAAGAGAGAGAAAAGAAAATGAATAAAGATAGCCCATATTTTTCCCCTGCGAAAAGTTCTAAGATTAAAAGAGAGATCTATCCTCAAGGAGCAAAAGTAGAATTAGAATTAGCCACTAAATATCCTATATACACCTATCCACCATATTCCATACACATGCACATCTTGATTTAATTGTATGCCTTGACTCTCTGTGGATCCATTGTTTGGCTTTACAATATATGAATTGCAAGTATGCCTATCCTTGTTATTGCCGCTCCTATAAGCTCCACTATAATCATTAGTTATAGGAGGGCATGACAACATGCCTCAAGAAGATCCATAAATATCACATATAAAGAGACTTGAGGGTGTCATACAATTAGCTCGAGTTTTATTGCGAAAACTTATAGAAACTCTAGAATATTGGTACTATGAAGAATTTGAGACATAGTGTTTGACCTGATTGTTCTGTCTTTTCGATTGCTCAAGACTTATGCAAAAAAGTCTGTAAAAGCCCTATAGTTAAAGGTAAAATGGGTAAGTTTGAAGATTAGAACGATTCTTGTCTAATTCGGAGGAGAATCTATGTTTGAAAGCTTGTGTACCTTTAAGGAATGAAAGCATTGTAGCAACTCCCGATCTAAATATATCGATTACTTAGGCTTAGTTTGTTTGCCAAGGGACCGGCAAAAGGTAAGCTTGGGGGAATTGTTGACGGTGGTTAACGTCAACTTTTATTAGAACTTTAGACATGAAAAGGATACATGATTACACACTAGTCTAGGGTTTTAACTGACAATTTCCATGAGTTTTGCATATTTTGTATTTTCCAAGGACTTTTCCAGAAAAGCTTAAAAGAGGGATTCAAGTGCATATTTACCACGAAACTTATCCACCATGGAAATATCACAAACGGGACGTGGGAAGACTATAGAAGACACCTGAAGTAACCAGGGCCCGAGGGGTTGCTAGGTGGGGCCAGCCGGCCCCACCATGGCGCCGCCTGGTGCCCCTGCTAGGGTTTGGCCTCCCCTTCTGGAAGCTTCCTCCACCACCTACGAGGAGTCATCTTGGCCCTTGGTTATGTCGGTTTGATCCTGCGGCGTACGTCGATCCCACCGGGCTATAAATAAAGGGGTAGACCCCCCTCCCTGGAGGCATCAAGTTATTTGGAGATCAATCCATCAAGAGCCTTCTCTAGTTCATTAGAGCCTCTCTAGTTCATAGCTCCTCTCTAGTTTATAGCTTTAGCCTAGTTAGATTAGAAGTAGAAGAGTTCTAGTTCTTCGGCGGGATCCGGAGCCCCCGGCATCATGCGAGCGCGGAGTTCGGTATAGTTCTAGTACTTTGCTCTTATTGTATTCAATATTATGATTCAGGCAACATTGTTCTTAATCTCTTATATATTCTTAATTGCAATAGTCATTGTCTACTTTGATTATATGTCTAGGATGGTTTGATCTTATTGAATTCATGTAATTGCTCGTATAGCGCGTTTACCCAAGCGTCATTGGGTAGATGGTAGACAATATGTAGACGTGGTGTCTAGATATCTTGTTTATCTATGAGTGCACCCTGATGTGTCGGGACGTGTGGTAGTCCGTGCAGGGTGACAAACTACGTTGGTTCCTCTGTAGTCCACCCTCCGTATGTAGGACTAACATGGGCACGGTCGCGAAGGAGGTGACCCTTGTGTCTTAATACCCTCATTAGTTGATGCCTCTTTACATGTGATTATGATGTAGGATTAACTTAACAATGATTGCTAGATGTAATTGCACTAATTAGAGTTATTCATTGACGTAGTTATTGAATTACCTTAGTATTTATTCCTAAGTTTATCCATTGGCTAGCTATTACTATGACTAGAAGAGCTCTAATGTTTATCTATTTATGATGACTGATCATTATTATCTATTATATATCTTTTATCACGTGACTTATCCCTGTTATGAGTAGGATTCTAGTTATGGTTTATCTTTCACATTAATAGTGTAAGTTATAGTTATAAGTCCTACATATAGACCTTCCCATTGGTATAAATATAAATCGACAACCCGGTAGAACTCTCTAGGTAAAATGCTACAATGGTATAATTATCGTCCCTTGCTTGAGAACCTATTTAGTTCACATTCATATTATATTCATATCTTTTATTTCTACCTAGTCATATTGAATACATGTAAATCTATAGCTATTCCTTAGCATTATAATTGAGAATGACAACTTAATTCATGCTTAGGAATGTTAGTAATAAATGAGTGGCTAGTTGCTAATGATAAATTAATTATATACCAAGCATTTCTGGCGTTGTTGCTAGGGGTAGGATTTATCTCTGCTTTTTAGTAATGACGGTAGTAAATGTCAACACCTTGTCTGGGCCACAACTCAATTATGCTACCACTGAAAAAGAGTTATTGGCAGTTGTCTTTGCAATAGACAAGTTTAGATCTTACTTAGTGGGAGCGAAGGTAATCATTTACACAGACCATGCTGCTCTAAAATACCTCCTCACTAAGAAAGATGCTAAGCCTCGGTTAATCCGGTGGATTCTTCTGCTCTAAGAATTTGACATAGAAATAAAGGATAAGAAAGGAGTAGAAAATTCGGTAGCCGACCACTTGTCTAGGCTTCAACATAAAGACACACATGAGCTACCTATTAATGACTATCTAAGGGATGACACGCTCCTTGCGGTAACGGACCATGATCCTTAGTATGCGAATATTGTCAACTATATGGTTGCAGGGTATGTTTCACCAGGAGGAGATAAGAGGAAGCTCCAGTGATGAGAGTCGTATCCATTTGTGGGACGATCCATATCTTTACAGGATCTGTACCGATGGGTTGCTACGGAGGTGTGTCCCAACAATTGAAGGCATGAAAATTATTGAGAGATGTCATTCATCACCCTATGGAGGACATTAGGGAGTATTTCGGACACATGCGAAGATTTGGCAATGTGGATTCTTCTGGCCAACGATGTATCAAGATATAAAGGAATTCATCAAAAGATATGTCAGATGCCAAAAACATGCAAACATCAATACTCAGGATGCAATGCCACTCATGAACAACCTCCAAGTGGAATTGTTTGATGTTTGGGGAATTGACTTCATGGGACCCTTCCCAAAGTCAGGAGATGCTGAATACATCTTGGTGGCAGTTGACTATGTGTCCAAATGGATAGAGAAGCATTACCATGTCGAGTTGCTGAGTGCAAGCACTCCAAGAAGATGTTCAACGAGGTGATATTTCCATGATTTAGAATGCCTAGATTGGTCATAAGTGATGGAACATTTCATTGACAAGAGATTCCGACAATTCTTGGCAGAAAATGGAGTCAAGCACAACATTGCAACTCCATACCATCCCCAAACAAGCGGTCAAGCTGAAACATCAAATAAGCAAATCAAGAACATCCTGCAAAAGACCGTGGATGAGATGGACAAGAAATGGAAATACAAGCTTTCCGATGCACTATGGGCATATCGAACTGCATACAAGACACCCATAACATGTCATTTACCGGTTGAATTAGAATTTAGAGCTCACTGGGCAATCAAGAAATGGAACATAGATCTCCATCTAGCTGGCAAGAATTGTCAAATGCAGATATCTGAGCTTGAAGAATGGAGAGAGAAGGCTTATCATAACTCCAAGATTTATAAAGAAAGAACAAAACGATGGCATGATAAGAGGATTAAGCACAAGGAGTTCAAGCCGGGGGACAAGGTCCTATTGTTCAACTCTAGAGTAAAGCTCTTTGGTCATGGAAAACTTCGAAGCAAATGGAAAGGACCATTTAAGGTAGTTGAAATATCACCACATGGTGCCATCACAATTCAAGACAACTCAGGTAACATCTTCAAGGTAAATGGCCAATGCTTGAAAGTATTCTTTGAAACTGAAAACTTAGAAGAAATAGACTTGATTGAATTTTTGCAATTTAATGATCCAATCTAAAAAAATCAATCTTGCTCTTATTTCTTTCTAGTTTAGGCCAATCCATCTGTTCAATAGGTTTTGACTCTCTGGTGTTCCACACCAGGAGAGTCCCTGTTGTTTTCATCTATTTTTGATCTGTGAGTAAAAGCCAGGTATAGTCTCAAAGAAGTGTGGGGGAAGGTAACACCTCTACCATGAATAGAAGTGTTGAAGCACATCATGAATTGGTGGAGGAGTCTGCATACAACTACAGAAACTTGGTTTGATCTTTCTTGACTCATTCATATGCTTACTGAGTTTTGCATTTGTTATGCACTTGCTTAAACCCTGTGAATTAAAAAGAACCAAACCACACTTTGAATTAAAATTTTGAAAAGTGACATGTTGATAACATATTCAAGATAGAGGCTTGCATAGAGATTGTTCCAAATACATACACTTATACTTGTGGGAAGATATCTTGATAGGACAATCATATTAACTAAGTTGTTGTGGAATGTGACATAGTTCTGGCTTAGAAGTCTTACCAGTTCTAGTCAAGGTACTTAGAGATTTCATTTTGATAAATATCATAAAACCATAGTATCACATACTCCTCAATAATGATAAATTCCTACCAGAGCCATATATAGGATAGAAGCCTTCTACATTCACTACTTGTTGTTGTGTTGAGTTTGGTTGGACTTTGTGATCCTTGTGAGAGATTTATCATACTTCCAAGATCAAGATTCACTTGCACGCCACACAAATATGAACTACTCCTACACTGGGAGTAGGCGTAAAACATGCCATTCCATTTAGATCCACCCAAAAATGTTTCTCTCCTACACTGGGAGTGAACAACAAAAACATCCTGATAGGTTTTTGTCCACCCAATAAATGCTTCAGTCCTTGTTACTATCTCTCTAAAAGTTTTGTTGCCAAGAGGAGAGCCATGAGCTATGCAAAAGTATTTTGAAAAAAAAAAAGAGAAAAAAAGGGGAGTTGAAACAATAGGTACTTGGATGCTCGTCTCCCTAAAAAAAGAGAAAAAAAAGATGATGAATAAAATAGCTCATGCTCTCTAGCAAAATCTTCAAATGTTAAAAGAGAGGTATGTTTTCAAGGAGCATAGTAGAGTTAGGATTCTCCACATCCATCATACACCCACCAAATGTTCACACACATGCACATCTTGATCTAAGAGTATGACATTTCGATCCTAGGATCTAGGTTTTGACTTTACAAAATATACAACACAAGTATGCAATTAAGTTTATCCCTACCTAAGCTCCACATAAGCCTTAGAAGTAGGTTGAGGAAGAAAGGCAATTTCAAACTCTTTCCTTAGTAAGGAATCATACACCATTGAGCGACTGAGAGTATCATTTGGGGAGTATAAGTGATCTATGCTTTTCTTTGTGAAAACATTAAAAACTCCAAGTTGCTAAGATGAGAATTTGGGATGATAACTTTGTTTCGAGAGCTGTTCCACTTTTTAACCACCGAAGGATATATGTTAGCCAATGCCACAAATCCCACCTGTATAAGGAATGCGTTGGAATAACTTTTTTGCTAGCGACATATCTTGAGATGTTATGATCATGTTTACTTTTATCATCAGATTTTACTCGAGGACGAGCAAAGAGCAAGTGTGGAGGAGCTTGTTGACGGTCCTTAATGTCAATCATAAACCATCAACTATTGCATATAATAACATGAAATGAATTACAAACCATAGTTGTAGGGTTTGATTCTAACAAGTTCCACGAGTTTTGGTGAATCATTGTTTCTACAGGTACATACCGGAAAAGTTATCAAAGTGAGCCAATATGACAAAGATAAAGGTATCTCAAATGATGGATTAGAATGCACCATTGCAACGGGCTCGTCGAAATGATCAAAACGGACATACCATTTGCCTTTTTCGGAGTTCCGGATGAAAACATATTAATTCCACAGCGGGGGCTGCACTAGAAGACTCCAAAGGCGCGAGAAGATACCACGCCGAAGCGGACCGCGAGGGCCCCCCGAGCAGACCGGCCGGTCTGCCCCGGACCGGCTTGATGCCTTCACAATGGCCAAATGCGCCCAGCTTCGGCCCACGTGCTCCACCGCCTTAGGGTTTCAATCTCGACCATCCGCCAAAAGTCGGTTTGATCCAAGGGCTCACGTTAATCGCTCGGCTCTATAAAAAGCGACCCCGACCCTAGGGGAGGCACTCCCCATGAAACCCTAATTCATATTCTCTCTCGAGAGACTCATATGAGAGGGGTCCCTTGAATAGATCAACCTCTCGGGAGTCATTAGAAAATAGGGAGAGAGGAGAGGAGAGAGTAGAAGGTGGAGGCGGCCCAGTCGGATCCCTCAACTTTGTACCTCTACGGAGACGATTCTTCATCGATTCATCTTCAGGTTTTTCTGTCGGTAATTCTAAGTCTTCTTTCAGTTCTTACTTTAGTTTGCTTACGGGATCTCCGCTCGTATTGAGTGCTCTAGTTAATGTACGTGACTAGAGTAGTAATCGTTAGTGTAGACGTGGTGTCTAGACTAGTGTTTACCTGAGTTTGCGCCTAACTCTTACGGTTAGTTGTGGTAGCCTCTAGAGGTGACAGCTCTATTGGTCTTCGTATTCCACCACGTCAAAATTGGTGTTCCGTAGAGTTTTTGGTAGCCTTCCCCAGCTACTTCTTTTTCATCTTTTCGAGAGTTGAAAAGGTACTGTTGCTCCAAAGTAAGTTAAGTATCGTAAGCCTGATCCTTAGTTATCTAGTTGACCTTAGACAACCCCTCTCTACCCACCAAAAATATTTATCTTTTCCATCTTTGAACGTCCTTGATTCATTACTAGTACACTTCGCGTTCCTCGTGGAAAATCGATACCTTGGAATACTCTTAGGTGAAAGCTACAGCGGTATCCGTACGCTTGCGGATCTTTTACATTTATGTTAAAATATACCAACAAGCACCGTCGACCGAGGCGCGCAGTCAAGGCCGGCCGAGCGCAGGTTGACCCCTGGCCCGCTGTCAGTGAAAGAGGGTAGGGGAGGGGTGAGTGAAAAATGATTTTATCCATTTTTGAATTTTAGAAAAAGGTGAAAAAGGGTTATTCTTGTTTAATTCATGTTAATTAATCTGAGCTTAGAAAATTATGAACTAAATTTTTATGTGTTCCTCATGGTGTATAGTTTCATGTAAAAATATATGTTTGCCATGTTAATTAATTTATTATGTTTAATAATTCCATGTTTTAATTAATAAATGCATGGTATATGATTTTTGTAGGCTGTTTTATGTATCCAAAAATTATGAAAATTTAGGAGTAAGCTTTGCATGTTAAAAGTAACCTCCACTAAAATTTATGCCCTATTTTGAGCAAGTTTGTTTTTATAATTAATTTCTAATCTTGTTTAATGATTGTAAAAATGGTTAATAAATAACTAATTAATTAATTAGTTTTCTAATTAATTGTTGAGTGTTGTGTAGCTTTGTTTGGAAACCTTGGATCAGCTAATCACCTCTGGTCCAAGGAAAGCTTATGTGTAGTTTAGAAATAGAGTTTGCTCACATGCTTAATAAACAATTAAATTTCTTAAGTAGTGACATGCTTCAATTAGTGTTGATTCCCCTTTTGGCATTATTTGAAGACCATGAATCACTTCACACTTGCTGATTCATGGCTTGATTGTGTCATATTAGTAGTGGTTATTACCACATGTGTAGTGTAATCTTAATCATGGCCATCTAAGTAATAATAATTAGTTATCCAATTAATTAACTTGAGTAAGTAAACTCACTTAGTGTTGAGTGCTTTTGGTATTAATTGAAGACCATGCACCATTTTCACCCTAAATGGTTCATGGCTTGATCATGCTTTGCTAATGATGATCATGATCACATGTACAAATAATAATTAATTAGTTAATTAATCAAGGTTAGTGTTTCATTTAAATGTTGATTGCTCTTGAAGATTGGTTGAAGCCCATGGGATGCTTCACTCTAGCTATTCCATGGCAATGACGATATATTCATGCAAGTTTGTCCACATGTTTAGTTATGGACCCTTGATTACAATTTCTCCATAAAGGACAAGTTGTACTCAAGTTAATTATACAAATCAATTTGTTATCTGTCATGTGTGTTACTTATGTTTCTATCTACTTATGATATCCATGGTAATAAGGTAGTCAAGTATGTTTCATGCTAACTTTGACTATTGCTGCTAACATATCTGTGGTTCTTGATCCGTGTAATTAGTCTTGCTTAGGTAATCTAGTTTAGCTCAAGTAATAACTTAGTTCTTCTATAGCTTGTGAATCATGTTTTAGTGTCTCACTAAGTGTTTAATAAAATTGGTTAATAATCTTGTTAGTTAACCTTGATCAATTTAGGGTTGTGTGACTTTGGAATTGAGTGATGACCCTAGGTCATTAACCCTAATGACTCTCGGCACTGAGTTATGGTTTGCATTAATGTAACCTTCGTCGTTGCAGCTTGTCTTGTTAAGTATGCAAGCTCTCACTAGCAAGACCATCACCCTTGTAGTGGAGGCATGCGGATCTTACCAAGTAAGCTCCCTGTCGTCGTTAGTTCGAGGGGTGGTATGCGGATCTTCATCACTCTCCCGATAGCGGTCCATCGGGGTGGCTTGATGCAGATCTTTGTTAAGACCCTGTTACCACCACCTCGTAAGGAGTTGTTTACATCGTTTAACGTCAATGCATCTTCGTCGCTGTTGACATTTCTAACGTCGCTACTAGAAATAGATGTAAATCCCTATCCCGACAGCGGCGCCAAAAATGCTTGTTGATATTTCTTATGCACAATTAAAATATGAAAGATTCATAAGCGCCGTAAAAAACCATTGTAGCATTTTACCGGGAGTATTCCGTATATCGTTATTTATATTTTACCACTGGGAAACAATGGATAGAGACATTGATAGTTCACTATCATGTATCTACTAACTAATACACCAACTAGATTAAAGTAGGGGTAAACGATATATTGATGATAGGAATTATGCATATGTGACACACACGAGAGAATTCTATGATAAAAAGAGTAAATAGCTAAAGTGAGAGGACAACGGGAGAGTTCAAGGTTCCTAAATACTTCTCTATTACTTAGGTTCTATAATAACTGATTTATGGAAGGTAAAGCAATCACACAATAACACTTCCGGGACATCGAAACACTAGTCACGGAAAGGGGTGAGAAAGGGACTAGGAAGCTCCGACTACGGTCCTACAAACACCAACCCTAACATGGTGGAATACGTCGGCCGTCGTGGCTGTCACCACCGGGCTACCACAACTATATGTTGGACTGGGTGCAATCTCGGGTAATATATAGCCTAGACTCCATGTCTACACTACCAATTACTACCCTAGTCACAATTAATAACTAGAGCACCCGATACGGGCGGAGATCCTATGCTAAAGTATAACAACTATACTAACCAATTAAATGTAATGCATAAAAGTAAATAGAGAAGATAAAATATATTAAAGCATAAGTCTTACAAGAATAAATACAAAGACATACCAAAACTCGATGACTCTTCCGAAGACTCCTCCTGAACCCGGCGTAGCGCCGCTCTCCCTAACTCTCAACTAGAACTACATTGGAAAGTCTAGCCCTAATTCTCTAGAGATGAGAGGTCATCCATTCGAGGGACGTCTCTACATCTCCAATAATGTGGTGCCCTTAGGGAGGGGGTCTTTCTCTTTATTTATAGTCTAGAAAAGCCTCCGCCTCTTCTAGACAGGCGATGTGGGACTAATTCGACTTCGGCAATGGTGGAGATGCAAACCCTAAGGCGGTAGGAGGCCCTCCGTCAAAGCGGGCCCCGAATGGGCTCTGTGGAGCGCCGGCCGGCCCCGGGGTGGGGCCGGGCGGCCCCACCCTGTAGCAGGTGGGCCCCACCTTCGGTACGTCATCTTCTGGTGCCTTCTAGAGTCTTCTAGTGTTGGTTTCGGTGTAGAATTGATATCTTTTGACTCGAACTCCGAATATAACAAATGATATGTCCGTTTGGATCGCCTCAATGAGCCCGTCGCAATGGTGCTGTCCAATTCCCCATTTAAGATACTTTTATTTGATGAAAATTTGCATATTCCTGCAAAACGATCAAGAACAACACAACTCGTGGAACTCGTTAGAATCGAACCCTACAACTATGCTTTATGGTTAATATCATGTTATATTGAGCAATAGTTGATGGTATAAAATAGGCGTTAAGGACCGTCAACAAGTTCCCCAAGCTTACCCTTTGCTAGTCCCTTAGCAAAGCCTAACTACTAAACTTGGATCGGGGAGTTGCTACAATGCTTTCACCTCTCAAAAGTACACATGCTTTCAAACTGAAATTCTCCTTTGAATTATAGACAAAACTGCTCTAACTTTGAAACTTACCCATTTTACTATTAGCAATGGAGCTTTTCAACTTTTGCGTGGGTCTGAGTAATTGAAAGATAGAACAATCAAGTCAAGCACTATGTCTCAAATTCTTCACTAAACTAATATTCTAGAGTTTTTATAAGTTTTTAAAATAAAACTCAGAGCTTAATTGTATGACACCCTCAAATCTCTTATTGTATATGATATTTATGGATCTCACTGAGGCATTTATGTTGTCATGCCCTGCTACAACTAATTATTATAGTGGAGGTCATAGGAGTGGCATTAAACAAGAACGAGCATACTTGCAATTCATATATTGTAAAGTCAAACAATGCATCCAAAGAGAGTCAAGTCATACAATCAAACCAAGATGTGCATGTGTATGGAGTATGGTGGATAGGTGTATATATGGTATTTAGTGGCTAATCCTAATTCTACTTTTCCTCCTTAAAATAAATCTCTCTCTCCTAGATTTAGAACTTTCATAGGAAAATATGGGCTATCTCTAATCTTTTTTTTTCTTCTCTCTTTTTTTTCTATATATTTTTTTAGGGAGGCGAGCATCTAAGTACCCATTGTTTTAATTGCCCGGACACTTATCCATTTTTTAACTCCCTCTTCTTTTTTTTTAATACTTTTTCTTTTTCATAGCCACATGCATCCTTTGAATATAAAAAAAAATTGGAGAGATAATAATAAGAACTTAGAGCATTAAACAGGGGTTGTCCTATAGGGTATATTTTTTGGTGTTTACTCCCAGTGTAGAAGAAAAACAATTTTAAGGTGGATCTGGATAAAAGTGAAAAATATTTGCGCTTACTCCCAGAGTAGGAGCAATGCATATGTAGGCAGAGTGTGTAAGTGATCTTGATTAAAAAGCATGACAAGGCTCTCATAAGGTATACAACAAAGGTTGATCTGAACTCAATGCAAATCAAGCAAAGATGAATGAGCAAAGGTTTTCCTAATCTAAATGTATATCATGTATGGCTTTGGTAGGAATTCAAACTTTGTCATACAAGAGCTCATCATGTAAGATTTTTAGAGTTTTCAAAAGATAAATCTCTAGAACTTAGTATCGTTAGGAATAAGATAAATAGTAGCTCAGTCTTTCTCATATCATATCCCTCAATCACCTAGACTTAGCTTAAGCATATGCCCCCACAAGTTTCAGGTTCAGAGTAAATTCTTATATCAAAACAGTCATATCTAAAACTCAGAAGAATTTAAGGTTAAAAACTAGGCACGTGAAAGGAATTACGACAGAGTAACTATTCATCATCTCCAAGACAAAATTTTATTGTTCTTTAGTTTTTATTTAACTCTTAATAAACTAGACAGAATCTATGATCACACTCTAAATAGCTAAAGTATCTTTATTTGATTTTAATAATTATCCATCTTTTTATTTCTTTTAGACTAATAGACTCACAAAAGACTCTACAGACGTGGACCTTCATGTGCCCACATATTTTTGGTATTTTATGACTATAAGATAGACTCGATAATCGCATAGGTATACTTACCTGATAACTAGATGATGCTCTCCCCCAAGCTGGATGTTGTCGTAGTTGAGCATTAAAGCTGAGTGGTCCTCATAGAGGAGCTCATGTTTGTAAGAGCGAGTGTTGCCAGGAATACTTCAATCTCATCACTCAAGAAGTTACTTCCTTCACACAGAGGTCAGCTGTGTGTCGGAGAGATGTGCTTCGAGTGATGAAGATGAAGATTCCTAGGTGAGCTGGCTCTTGGAGTCATCCTGCAGAAAGCTCTCATAAAACACCAAAACTCGTGGAATGGTATTAGGATAAAGAATTAGTGATCAACCATTTTAGAGGGTTGGGTGTTGTGGAGGTTTCAAATTAGTTTTATGATAACGATGATTGCAGCAGGATGCTTAATTAATATTTTTAGATTTTATAGGTTTATATGCATAAAGTGCAACTGTATGATATGTATTTTTATTTTGTAGGCCACCACGGTGAGAACTCCTATAACTTTTACGCTACAAGTGCTTAATTATACTAGCAAGTAGGTTATTATTAATCAACCTTTCATCTAGATTAGCACCCTGTACTAAACAATCACTTGATTATATACAAACATTAATAACCATATCGGGTTTATTCCAGCTATCAATATCATCATCATTATGATCATCATCAACATTAGAACCATCATTATTTAGTGAGTTCTACGATGCCGAGGCAAGGTCAAGTTCTCACTATCCCAGAGAGACGGGCGATTCGAATCGATTTCAAGCGAGCTCGGGGGGTATTCCCGGCACACACCTAGACAGACCCTAGCTAGGGTCGTCTTAGATTACTCTTGGTACAACTTCGAGTAGCGGGGGCCGGTTCTCACGTCGGCAAAACCGGAAAGTCGGATAGCCAGGATGTTTAAACCATGCTAACTCAAGGACAACGCCCGATCGGTTAGACATGCTTGCCCTTGGTCTAGTATGCCGCTATCCCGCCAATTGCCCAACCGCCCCCGTTTTCCCGTTTTGAGTTGAGCTACCGAAGCCATGCGGCCCCTCGGCACACAGGCCGGGCCAACTATGTGTTGGGCTGCGTTCAACATGACCAAGAGTGAAACAACGCGTCCGGTCCTTAACCGACTCGCATTGGTCCATTGTCCCTGCCCGGTCTTCTTTTAATTTATTACATGGTTCTTTTCCACGATAGCACATATAGCCAACCGTGACCAGAGAAGTAACACCCTATATCTCGCGGATGACAGGAAATCACCCGACTTCTACCGGTCTAAGCATGGCTAAGCATTTATCCCGATTCCTGAACTTAAATAGGATTCAAGGTATAATTTGCTGGACAAGAAGAGGATATATATGCAGGAAGTGTTTCCAACCAACTCCTATAACTTAATGCAATAAACAATATAAAGTACTCAATTGCATTTTATAAAAGGGTGGGAGACTTAGAATGCTCCGGGGCTTGCCTAGAATATGACCCAAAGTCAGTCAAGTTAGTTTGCAGCATCTTCAGGTTTGATTCCAACATCTCATCCTTCACATAGTTCATCTAACGTACCTAGATGAGATGTACATTGCATATGTATCAATACATTGGAGTGCAGTAGACAATGCATCATAAACAACAAGCAATACAAGAGCAGAATTACACTAGATAACATACACACATTAGGGGAGCAAGCTAATCATGATCATCATACCAAACATAAAGATATCCAACATATCAAACATAACACTAATATCACAATCTCCCAGGTATAATACTTAACCATCAATAAAGGCACGAGTCACACATAGCAACACACAAAGCAAACAACTAGAACTAGAATGAACTAATTTCTGGACTGTACATAGCAGCTACAAGATTTAGGTATAACTGGAGTTATACACATCCAAATGAAATGTAACAAGACAATCTGAAAAGCTTATAAAATTGTCTACAATTTATCTTTAATCATCAAAGTATGATTCACAAGTTTAATAGGTCAAAATTACACATGTACAGGATCAGGTCTAGAAATTTCAGAGAGAAACCATTTCTGAAGCTGAACATTACACAGCCATAACTCACAAGCTATAAAGTCTATAGCTATGAAAATTTAACACAAGCTAGATATATAGGTTATCTATAACTTTGTTATAGATAAGTTTTACAACAAACATCATTAACAAGGTGCAATCATCAAAATTCTAGAAACTGTCCAGAAAGCATCCAAAAAGAATAAATAGAGTAAATAATATTTCATTCATGTTTCAAACACCAATTTAGGTACAACCAATGTTACCAACAGTTGACATATATTAAATAAACACTAGAAAACATAGTGTCCATTCCTAAATAAATTATTTCCATGTCCTTTTCTAATCATTTAGATAACAAGGTGAATTAAAGAACATATATGGAACACATATCAAAATTGCATAATAAATTCTAACAAAATTATAGTAGCTCACATATACTCCCATTAGTCTACTGTACAAATTTCATAGCATTTTAATAAGTATAGCAACCTCTACAAAAAAGACAAATTGCTACAGCAATAAACCATGTGAGAGTAAGTACATTCTAAAACTCAATACTTTCAATAACTACATGGCAATGTTAAGCATCCAGAGGTTACAACAACATTATGCAAAAGTAAAGAAGCTCATGTCACATTTTTATATATAGGAAACATATTCAATTGAACACATGGACATAGCTAACCTCATGCAAATGCAAGATTTGAAATTTCAGGACAGCAGTAGCTCAGTCACTTCTTTAGACCATAGTTGGAGTTATATAAATCAAAAAGAGATAAACCTAGACTTTCTAGAAAGCTTAGTTAATTGTCTACAACTCTCCTATTATTACCCAAAGCTTATTCACACATTTGAAAGACCAAACCACACCAAGACTCAATTCTGTTCAGACTTGGACAGATTCAGTTACTCTATTTCCCAAGCTCATAACTAGAGATTTAGCCCACCAAAAGTAGTGTTCTTAGATATTCTGGAAAGCTTAACAAAAGTACTACACATATTATATTATCTCCAAGACATGATTCCATAAGTACACAACTCAAACAAACCACACATTCAGATCTGTCCAGAGGACATGCAAATCCTGACAGCAAATTTCTAAAATCCATAACTCCTCAACCATCAGACCTATGGTTATGAAATTTTAGGATAAGCAAGATAAAGAAGTTAGCTACAACTTTTGTATTCACCACATCCACAGAAAACACCATTATCACCACATAAATGTCACTACCACCAAAACTGTTCTAGCAGCCCAAATCAGCACACAAGCAAAAAGGGGCTTTCATGGGGATGCTTGCTAGGGTTGGGGGAAGCGAGGGAGATGGGTTGGGGCTTGCTCACCATGGTCTTGAGGTGCTCCAACAGTAGTATCTTGGCTAAGGATGCAATGAGAAAGGAGATCGAGGTGGGGCTCCTCCATGGCTAGGGTTTGGAGGAGATGACTTGGGGCTGTCCTCATCTTCTCCGGTGAGGATGAGGGCATGGGGAAGAGCAGCTCACTGCCGGCGTCGTCCTCCAGCAGGGGCTGGACGTCCTCCCCCTTCTTCTCTTCTTCCTCTCCTTCTTCTCTTCTCTTTCCCCTGCTCCTCCCTTTCTCTCTACGCTAGCCGAAATAAGAGATGGGAGAGGAAGGGGCTTCTGCTGCACTTGCCGCTAATGGAAGAAGAAGAGGAGCACCAAGCCAGCTTCCACTCATGGAGGAGGAGAGGCAGGCGCCATGGCTAAAGAATGGAGAGGAATGGAGGTGGTGCTGCTGTGTTTGTGCTGGTGGAGAGAAGAAGAAGTGGCATGGGGAATGGAGGGGGTGTTTGCTGGTTGGTTTATAAAGGAAATAAAGGAATGGATGACTAAAGATGGATTTTCAGCACTAAACTCTGATTTGTGAGCTATTTTTGAGTAAGTTCTACACATTTTCAAGACTTGACCTTTAAATAAAGTTTGTTCCTTATAAAGTTTCCTACAACTTCGATTAAGGTTGCTCAGCCATGCAAAGCCTCTAAGTTGCACATTTTAAACACTCAAACAAATCAGTCCTAGAGAGTCACCTAGGTCAAACCATGACTTAGAAGCTTAATTAGATAAAATGATCCACATAAACATTGTTCCATTAGGTATCCTAAGTATAGTTAAACTATTTGTAAAGTTCAAAAGACAATCATACATGTCATGACATTATATTAGCAAGCACTCATAAGTATGAAATGGCAACTAGGTAGCAAAACAAAAAGAAGGGCATAATTACTTGACATGCTTATGCTTATGTAATGATGGAATGATGCTCATGACATATAATGTAAGTAGATTAGTGTAAACTAACACCTGAGGTGTTACAGAGCCGGCCTGTTGGATCCCCTCAACTTTGTGCCTCTACGGAGACGATTCTTCATCGATTCATCTTCAGGTTCTTCTATCGGTAAATCTAAGTCTTCTATTTAATTAAGTTTAGTTCTTACTTTACTTTGCTTACGGGATCTCCGCTCGTATTGAGTGCTCTAGTTAATGTACGTGACTAGAGTAGTAATCGTTAGTGTAGATATGGTGTCTAGACTAGTGTTTACCTAAGTTTGCGCTCAATTCTTACGGTTAGTTGTGGTAGCCTCTAGAGGTGACAGCTCTATTGGTCTTCGTATTGCACCATGTCGGAGTTGGTGTTTCGTAGAGCTTTTGGCAGCCTTCCCCAACTACTTTTTTCTCATCTCTTCGAGAGTTGGAAAGGTACTGTTCCTCCAAAGTAAGTTAAGTATAGTAAGCCCGATCCTTAGTTTTCTAGTTGACTGAGATAACCCCTCTCCACCCACAAGAAACATTTACCTTTTCTATCCTTGGACATTCTTGATTCATTTCTAGTACACTTCATGTTCCTCATGGAAATCGATACCTTGGAATAATCTTAGGTGAAAGATACAGCGGTATCCGTGCGCTTGCGGATCTTTTCTATTTGCGTTAAAATATACCAACAAACATCACCATCACCGACGGAGTTGCCGATGAAGCTCACACAATGAATGATCGGATCTAATCCTAGCCTTCAAGCGAGACACGATCGCCACAAAGACTAGGCCACTAGCGCAATGACTATACAATACTACTTTAGCATAGATCCTTATTTACGTATACCGGGCGTTTCACCCCGGCGACTAGGTCACCACAAAATTAATTTGAAATGGTGTTGAAAATCTTGGGGAGGGTATTTAATTCTAGACTTTGAAAAAAATGACTATACAGTACTGCTATAGCATAGATCCTTATTCTTGTATACTAAATATTTCACCTCCGACAGCTCGTCATTGAAAATTAATTTGAATGGTGTTAAAAATCTTGGGGATGGTATTTAATTCTATATTTTGAAAGAAAAAGTAAATTTATGCTGACAATATCATCACAGACAGAGCTGTTGGTGAAGCTCACTCAATGAATGACCGAGTCTAATCCTACCTTCAGCGCCAAACACGGTCGCCGCAGCACCGGCGCAATGTATATAGTACTGCATAGATTCTTATTTCTGTATACCAAACGTTTCATCTCTGGCAGCCAGGTTACTGCAAAATTAATTTAAATTTAAATTGTGTTGAAAATCTTAGATAGAGTATTTAGATTTTAGAAGAAAAAATAATTTTATGATGGAAATACCATTACAGACGGAGCTGCCCGGTGAATCTCACGCAATGAATGACGAGGTGTAATCGCAGTCTTCAGCACGCACGGAACACGGTCGCCCCAGCAACGTCTATACACTAGTACAGTAGCCAGACGCCCTCGTGTACCCTTTTCGTCTTGTTCCTCACCGTCGCCGGAGCGCCCGCCTCCTGACTCCCTTCCCCTGCGAGCGATCGTGAGGGGATCGGGATGGCCTCCCACCATTCCGAGCCCCTCGACCCCGCCGCCGCCCCCTCAGGTGCAACACTTGCCTCTGCTTTCCCCCTTCTCTCTCTTCATCCTCCTGGTGATTTGGCTCTCCCAGTGTTGCTCTGCTCGCGGTGTCAATCGTGGGGGGTCAGGTCGCTGCGATCCTGCTGCCCTGGTGCTCCGTTTCGCTTGAAGTGCCCCCCGATTCGCGCTCATAGTGCTGCGCCAGCGCGGCGCGAGCCCCTGCGTCTGTGCTCGCGGTGCCGCATCGGCGTCCGCTGCTTTTTAGGGTTCTGGGAGTTCGTTTAGTCGTTGTGTACTTGTGCTTTAGCTTCTACCTTGCTGTATTTTGCTGGAGCGTTTTGTGTGTCATGGTTTAATCTTAGGGTTTTAGGTCTCGTTATGTTGGTATGCAGATGCTTTTTGACTGCGTGGCTAGCCACTTCTTGCGGGTTGCTCTAGGACGAGGTCTTTTTTTTGGGCGGGATTGCAGGACGACTTCGTGGAGTGAATGCCGATAGTTCCAAGTGAAATATTTGTGTTCTTGAACTGCCAGTAGCTCTGTACTTTGTACGCAAATAATTTGTAGATATCCTGGTGCTTGTGATAATTACCTGTTGAAAGGTGCTTGCTACTTCATCAGTACTTTTTTTACAATTGATAAGGAATTAGTTGTGTAGCTGCATTGTATCAGAAATTCTGGAACAAGAGGTTCTTATGATTCCAATTCCTTGCACCTTATCCATTTACTTAATAGTTTGGCAGTGAAATTGGCTGCATCTAGCTACCTCAGTGTTTTTTTGGTAGATTTGTTGCTTGCTAGGATGGGTTATCTTGCTCAGAACTTGGTACTGCTTTCGTCCATATAATTTCCCCTTGATTTGGGGTTGCTTGTACAGATGTGCACCAATGAACCAATTTTAGTTGCTTTGTTTTAATCACTTGAGTTCTCTTGCAGATAACAACCCAGAATTACCATGCCCTCCCTATCATATCGTTACCAAACCTGGTCAGCTTCCAGTCGAGTTTCTTGAACCCTCAGCTGCACAGAAGTTGGTAATTGGATTTGACTGTGAAGGTGTTGATCTCTGTCGCAATGGTGCTCTCTGTATTATGCAGGTGAGCAAAAGTAACCTTTGCAGGCATGATGTTGTGTTATAGGGTTTTGTTTTCATGATTGTGACATCACAAAACTGTATGCAGCAGCCATGCATTTTTCTTATAACTGGACTAAAACATTACTTCATTATTCTCAGTGGCCTTCATTTTTTCATGATTTGATTCTGCTAGAAATGCTACTTCACATTGAATTCAAGGATCACACATTTACATGTATTTTTTCATGCACCTCAACTTAATATGCCTGCTGTTTCATCTAACTTTTGTGTATGCTTGTCTTGCTTTTGAGGTTGTCCTAAAGTGTCCATCCCTCTACATCTAAGATCCTGATATGCTATACTTTTTGTCGGTTGTCTTTACATTGCAGCTTGCATTCCCTGATGCTGTTTACCTAGTTGATGCTATTGAGGGTGGAAAAGAACTTATTCAAGCTTGTAAGCCCGCACTTGAGTCTGATCATATCACCAAAGTTATTCATGATTGTAAAAGGGACAGCGAGGTGCCTAATTATGCATTTGAGAACTCTTGGGTTGCTATGTTTTCTTTTTGTCCTTTTTAGGAGATTGTAAACTTGACTAACTAGTTTAGGCTTTATCACTTTTTGCAGGCTTTGTATTTTCAGTTTGGCATCAAACTGCATAATGTGATGGATACGCAGGTAATCACCACATATATATACTTAATCATGTGAAGAATTTCTAGTGATTTTCATAAGTAGGTTAGTTTCACTTTACTATCCTGTATGATAGTGTTATCTTCATTGGCACAAAATTTTAGAACTTAGCATTATCATGAGTTAGGGACCATATACTCTTCATAAGTACTTGTGTGGCGTCCCCCTTTGTAGAGAGTTCTCTGTAGTACTAGGAAGGTACTGTGGTTATTATTCACAAGAAAGAAAGGCTTAAATTACTATTATTGTGTGCAGATCGCTTATTCTCTGATACAAGAACAGGAGCAGGAAGGGAAAAAGAAGACACCTGATGATTACAATTACATATCTTTTGTCAGCCTTCTTGCTGATAAACGATACTGTGGTATGTACTATACTCCAATTCAAGCTGTATGCCTTTTCATGAATGCTAGCAGACTGTTTTACATATTTTCTAATATAAATTTATTCACTGCAATTTTCACTTTATATGGTGAAACTTAGTCCTGAAGAAACATAAATAAATTTGTGCAGTTTGTGCTAAGCTTGACCTATGTGCTTATGCTTTATGCCTTTATGTCATCTGCAATGGAATCTATTGGAAGTGTTTGGCCATAATTCTTATCGATGCAATTTAGAAGTCTGGAGGCATGGTGAACTATATGCATGCCTTACTGACACTCAGTGCGTAAGTATGATTAGGACGCTTTCTATTTTTGTTTGCAGATATAAAAAAACCAAGATGGTGTTTTTATTTGATTGTTGTATTGTTAAATTAAATTTCAAATATAATAGCAGAATTAAGGCATCATTTGCTTTCAATCCTATGTTAGCTGTATTAAAATCTTGTGTTTGGGGATATACCAAGTACCAACCTGCCAAAGACTGGGACCTTTGACAGAAGTTCGAAGACCATCTTTAGTGCGAGGCGAAGCTGTGTGACTGTATCAAGGCTTCACACAAATTCCAACAGCTCAGTTAGTCCCACATATTTACATATCATCTATAACTGATAGAACCAAATAGCGGTCCAGCCTTGGTGAACCCCAAAGTCCAAAACCAACAGCCACATAAGAACTGAAAGCCAGAAAACTAGCCCATTGGCCCCTGCAGGAACCACTTGCCTTCTTATGCTGCAATTTCCTATCGTTGACTCTTTTGAATTCTTGTGTGTTGCAACCACTGCCACCATCCCTCTTCACTGTTGTCCAGGCCTTGCTGCTGCAGCCGTCACCGTCAACTATTCGTCAACTTATTAGTCTTCATTATGCTTCCATTGCCTCCTACTTCACTCAGCCTTCTCCCTTTCTCTACATCCTCTTTTTCTCCGCTCTTTTCTAGATCTAGATCTATTAGCAGCAGAGTAGCAGCAACAGACAACATAATTTGGTAGATGTAGATTATGCAATGGTAGTGCAATAGTGATCTTTTAGTTATAACTACTCCCTCTGTTTAAAAAATGTTAGTCATTTTAGTAATTTAGTTGTCCTAAGTCAAAAATCACTTTGACCAAGTTTTTAGAGAAATATATTAGCATCTACGATACCAAAAAATTGCACATCAAGACATATTTCATGGTGGATATAATCATGGTTTCAAAGGCAACTTAGCGATCTGGTTACGGTTTATCTCCAGGCACATAATCATGGTTTCAAAGGCAACTTAGCGATCTGGTTACGGTTTATCTCCAGGCACCCAAGGCGATCTTTGTACACCTGGACGCATAGGCACCTTTGAACAGAGGATATAATTAAACTAATTTGATGTTGTAGGTTTTGGTGTATTTTTCTATGAATTTGGTCAAACTTAGAGAAGTTTGACTAAGGACAAAACTAAAATGGCCTTATTTTTTGGAACATAGGGAGTAGTACTATCTCATGGTTGTGGCAAGTCTCGAAGCCGTCACAATAGTCCGTCAGTGCATGGCATGGAGACTTAACCATGTTTCATCATCTTGTGAGTAACCTATGGTTGATCTTGATCTGCTTGTTTCAGCAAAGTGATAGTGCTGATATCTTTGTTGAGCCAACAATTCTTCACTACCTAATTACACAGTTGCATGCGCCCCAGCTAGAAGCCTATTATGATATTAGTTCCAACATTCATATTTTTAACAAAAATGTGCTGTTACCATCAAACATCATATCTGTCAATCCTGCTCTCTGTGCACTGTGTATTCTTGTCTTGGTGTATGATGTGGTGCATTTCCTTCCTCATTATTTTATATTTTTATTGTTTGATTGTCCATATGGTGTGATACTGTGGTACTGCTTTATGTAGGCGTACCATATCCTGAAAAGGAAGAAGTCCGTATCCTTCTAAGGCAGGTCAGCAACCTGCTATTTAGAACATCCTTGTGGATATGAAGTGTTGTGTTTAGTTTCTATGATAATTCCTTTCCATTAGCTGTTCTGTTGTTTTGATAGCATATCTTCCTGAGGAAAGCTGACATAATATTAATTTACGGATTTCAGGACCCTAACTTTTGGACAGTGAGGCCCTTGTCTGATATGATGGTTCGAGCTGCCACAGATGATGTCCGCTTCCTTCTCAATATTCATGAGAAAATGATGGAAAAGTTAAGCAAAGTATCTTTATGGCGTCTGGCAGTTCGCAGTGAGCTGTACTGTAGGTGCTTTTGCTTAAACGACAACCAGTTTGCAGATTGGCCACCTCTTCCTCCTGTACCTGGTCAGTGTATATAAGATTTTCTACCCTTCTGTTTGAAATTAAGGAGCTTGCTACATACTAAATACATTTTAGCTTTTGTTTTGAGTCATTCAGCAAAATAGCTATTATAATACGGGTTTACTGCTTGTTGTGTTTAGCTATCTGCATGACAGCAAATAGCTGCAGCAAAGGCAGCAGGCTGCTGGATCAAATCACATTTTTCATGGGTTGGCAAAACTGGTTTTGAACAGCCATAGTTGCCACTGTAAGCCCATAGTTTTATAAAATGGCTTGTAACTTTTGACAGCCTAGTTTGGCCTAGATATAAGCCTCATGATCATGGCACTGATATGTTTACATTGCATCTTTTAGTTCTTTGACAAAGAGTTTCAATTTTATCAATTTGTTGACATTGCAGATCGTTTGTGCTGATTGGTGTTTCATGTTTGTGATAGATGACATTGAAGCTGATGTTTATGTCCCTGAAGTCGATATCCTGTCAGTCTTAGATGTACCTCCTGGGAAAATGGGACGAGTTATTGGCAGAAAGGGGTCAACTATAATGGCTGTGAAAGAATCTTGCAAGTAAACATCTTGAGTCTGATTTCATTAACATCCCATCCTCTATGCTGTTATAGACGTCATTAATCCTCTGTTTTTTCCCTGTGGGCAGTGTTGAAATCCATATTGGTGGTGCTAAGGGCCCTCCAGATAGGGTACGTTTCCCACATCCATGTTTGTCAGAATAATCTATTCACTGGAAAATCATGCTGGGCTTTGCTAAATTGTTGATCCAGCCTTGTTTGAATAACGAATTGGTGGGCTCTGCACAAATATTTATTTTTCCCTTTTGTTTTTTGCCTATGGAGAAAATGGTTTTAGTCCCCTTCAATCTTTGTTTTGACTGTCAGTCTGCCTTATCATTGCTGACTTTTCTCCTAGTAATAATTTCTCATATGCCACTTGGTGTATCCTTACTCCTGGATGACTTCATTTCCTATGCCTTCGTCTATGGCATGTAGTCCTGAACCCACATGTCTTAGAAATGTTAATGGCATGTTGGGGATCGAGGTATATTTGTGATCACTGTTGGATGGATGTGTATATATGTCCTTTGGTTGAGGTGCACTATACCACAGTAGGCTGACTGGAGAGTATTTGAGGATTCAGATGAAAATTTTCTATCTCATTTGCATGTGATACAAGCCTCTAAATGTCTCGATCATTGCCTTGAATCATTTTCAGCTGTATGCATTCACCAGCCAACAACTGCTTGAAACTAATTGTTGTTATTGTTACTGTAAGATTATGAGATCACACTAGGATGTACTTTCTCTAACTAATACAAATAGTCGTCCGTTCTCTTTATAGTTAATATAAGCACGAATGGTTGCGCAGCAACTGATCCAAATGAACATATTTCGGCTTTATTACTGATCCTTTTTTTTTCTGTCTGCTAAATGTAGGTTTTCATCATTGGACCGGTGAAGGAGGTCAGGAAAGCTGAGGCCATCTTCAGAGGCCGAATGCTGGAGTTCTAGAGATGTTACCCTTTGTGACCCATGTTTCAACTGCTTTTATCTCTTTTGAACGCAAAAAGGTGAAATATACAAAAGGTGTATGCGGTACCGAGGACGTGGATCCGTTTTACCGTCGGTGAATCATGAAAACAAAATAAAGGATTTCAACTTGGTCTACGTTAGTGTTGTGCGCTGTCTCAACTACTCTGCCATCTAGTTACACTGGCCTGGTTTCGGTAACGCGTCAGGATGCTTAAGCGTTGTTTATATTTCTCTCTTAATAAGCCTCCTCCACCTGTGAGCTAAACCTGGTAACGATCGTTGTAATTGCGACGCATTGATTAGATCACCTGGTCCTCCGGCTGCTAAAGGAGGGGTGACCACCAAAAGAAGGAACTGGAGACGGAGCTGCTGTCCTACCACCACCGTTAGGTCAGTTGCGGAAGATTGGCTCGGAGATTTTGCTTTGAATGCGCGATGGCAACGTGAGGGGGGCTAGGAACAAAACTAGCTATAGCCAGGGCATGCTTTGCCTGGATATCACGGCTAAAGGCCATTGAAGGCGGCGGGGAGCCCCACCACCCCCACGGCCGTCTTGAGAGAGCCGGAGGGGAGGACGCAGAGGCCAAAATTTAGGACTCGGCAACAAACCGGATGCGGATGGACCAGACACCACCAGCACGCAGGATGATGGGTACGTGACGTCCCAGGAGGACCACCTCCTGTTTCACACTTTCACTGTTCCTCGTGCGATAAACATACACCGCTGTCTATCACTTGGTACCAATTTTCGATCGTCAAGTCCTCTCCAACTCTTGTTTTCGCCATCATCACTTTGTTGGTGGATCTTCTCTCATGCCTCGCTCTTAAGCGCCCGTGTTTTATTTCGAGCATCGCACAGGCAGCGTGCGCCGTCACAAGGACACAAGTACTCCGTATCATATTATCAGAGTGTTTGTGGAGACTGAGGAATGGCGACTGCTTCCGGAATATATACATCCACACGATCTCCGGCCTGGAAACGGGAAATTTCCGCGCGCGTTGGTACTAGTACTAGGATGAACAAGTCCAACGGGGTTTCATTTTCACAAAATCACAAGGTTCACAACGGCGGGCGAAGCAGAATCTGCGGCGGAGGCCGGTTAGCCGATCGGGATCCGTCGCCGTCGCCTGGGCCACCCGCCCACGCGCGACGGCGGCGTCCGATCCGACGTGCGATAAGGCGCGACCAAAGCGGACAGACCGCGACGGCCGCGCGTGGCGCCGAGGGCTCACCGAGGCTGGCTGGGCCCCCATCCCTCCTTTCCTTCACGAGGCCCCGAGGCCGGGCGTGGGCCGCCCGCATAACTCGCATACGGCCAATGGACCGACGACGATGGCCGGCCCCGCTGGTGGTCCAAAATCCAAATGCTCGGCGGAGGCCCGCCGCTCTGATTCCAGGCATGCTCTACTCCTCCGTCGGCAGGAAATGGGATGGCTACGTGTTGCCGATTCGGAGCCGTTACGTGTCGCTTCTCCGGGCTTGATGTCTCATTAATTAACTGCCCTGATTAAATGATGATGATGATGCATGCCAATGCAATCCAATGCAATCCTCGGGCGGCGGAGTCCACCTGGCTGAGATGGAGCACTGCAGCTACTACTGTACTAGCAGGAGTACCAGTACCACCATGCGAGGTGACACTTCCACCTGCATACAGTGGCGGAGGCAGGTATTTGGCAAGCTATGGCAGCTGCCAGCTGCCATACCTAAAGTTTGTATAAAATACTTAATATGTATTATATTTTAGTAAGTATACATAAAATACATACACATCAATACGTTATATAAGCCAGTATGTTGGTTCTTATACACTCCGCCACACCTAAAACATTTTTCTGCCTCCGCCACTGCCTGCATATGCGCGCATTCAGGAGTTGCAATAACGTACACTGCACATGGTGGGTCATGGTTTCACTCAACATTTTTAATCGTGGGCTATAAAATTTAGCGGGAGCTTGGCCAAAACGCTATTTCGGCGCTATAGTGCGCTATTTTGACGCTATCGGCGCTATAGCGCGCTAATAAGCATTGCGGTAGCTGCTTCTGGACGCTATAGCGGCGCTATTTCGGCGCTATAGCGCGCTATTTTTTTTTGTTGGATTCACTAGTTCTATTGATATTGCAGTTTGTGCAAAACTCTCATACAAGTATAGAAAAATGCACCCCATGACATCACGAAATAACACACGTGAGAAAAATGTGCCTGACAAGCCCATGCGTACTACTAGCTCTAAAAAGGAGATTAAACTTCTCCGTTCGCTTCAACTTATCAACGGTTTTAACCGTGTTTTTCTCTCATAAAAATAAGTTATTTTTGGTTTACCAGCAAGCTGAACAGAGGTTTGTCTAATCTAATTGTAAATATGATTAAACAACTTATTCCTCACCTCTAAAATATATGCCATTTAGGTATAAGTTAATTCTCAGAAAAACAACATGCATGCATAGTACGTTATTGAAGATTGCATTTTTTGAGAAAAATAGTAACTTCGAATGAAATGGAAAATATATTTTCATGATGATGATTTGGTAACATCATGATGTCAATCCTTGTGATTCTTGTTCATTGATAGTTAAAACTAAAAAAAGAAGAGTCATATTACCGAACAAAATCTGACGCGGCTATAGGGACTTGAGTGGATGATAGCCAAATTAAGCCATTGTCTTATATTTGGTTTGCTGCCAAAATTTGTTAAAATCTTACATTTAGCTTGCTATATCTATGGCAAATATTATTGTCAACTGTTGATAACTTTTAGTCGTCAAATCTTTGATATGGTAGATTTTAGAAGCCAATCAATTATGCCCACATTTTTTATCCAAACCCCAATATAATGGAATCGAGTACTAGGCAAAAAGAGTCCATCTGTCAATTGTCATGAGTTAATTCCTGGACTTTCTGTGCCAATCCGCAATTCCGCATGCGTACCGCCGGGTAGTTGGGGGTAGGGTAGGTGATGACCATGAAGTTGAAACTAAAAACGGTTTTTGTGAAATCAACAAACACTACTACTATATATGTGACTTCTGATCAGATGCAAACTTTCAGTTCCATTGAGGGAAAATGAAGTAAATGTGTTTTCTTTTCTATTGTATCCGCTATCCAGGATCGATAAGAAATCTAGCTTGTCTTGAAACTAACGCAAATCATCAGTAATTCTTTGCCAATAATAAATGCTTATATTGTCCGACATCCTCGCCGTGCAAATTGTTATCTATCCACTCCTTATTACCCGCTAGTTAGCTTAGATAGAACACTTCTTTTCAACTTTGGAGATCTACATGCTGTATAACGGTATCTCTGTTTACAGGAAAAAGCCAAATAGGGATCAGGATATATGGCATCAAGACATGTTTGTGCTTATCCATCCTGACTTTAGGGATCAGGATATATGGCATCAAGACATGTTTGTGTTTATCCATCCTGACTTTAGAACGGGATGTGACACTTCTCTAGGCCACCTATATAATATATCTAACTCTTTATCGCTGAAGGATTCGGCGCCCTCTCAGCGCCCGGCGCACTGTTTATGCAGGGCCCACCACTGTTCACGTGGGCCCCGCATACACAGTTCAGTTTTCTTTTTTTTTTTTTTTTTTTGTCCAGTTTTATTTTTTTTTGTCATCTTTAAGCCGGCGTCTAATCCACCGCACGATCTTCGCGTGACTGTTAAGAAAAGTTTTTCGTACGTATACGAGGAACTCACCATACCGGACTCCTCCGTACGTGTATGTTGTTGTCGCCACTAACAGTCCTATTATGCCACCATATTTAAAAGAGGATATATATTGTCTTAAAAAGCAAAAGGCTATCCAATGTAAAATTCACTAGCTTCTACCATTCGATCGTGGATTTTCTTAATTTTGTGTCAGTTGTTCTTAGAGATAACCTTGATTACTTATTACTGTCTTTTGCATGCAGATGTGTATACTATACCAAAAAAAAGCACAACTATATATACAGCTTTAGGCCTATTACCGCTACAAACGAGCGATGAACACCAAAAACCACAACGCACAAGCGCGACTATTTTTCTTTTTTTTTTTTGCCCACGGGCGCATCTGGCGTCTAATCCACCGCCACGATCTTGGCGTGACTAATACGAGGAACTCACCATACCGGACTCCTCCGTACGTGTATGTTGCTGTCACCACTAACAGTCCTATTGTGCCACCATATTTAAAAGAGGATATATATTATCTTAAAAAGCAAAAGGCTATCCAATGTAAAATTCACTAGCTTCTACCATTCGATCGTGGATTTTCTTAATTTTGCATCAGTCGTTCTTAGAGATAACCTTGATTACTTATTATTGTCTTTTATATGCAGATGTGTATACCACACCAAAAAAAGCACAACTATATACACAGCTTTATACCTATTACCTCTACAAACGAACGATGAACACCAGTTCACCACAACGCACAGGCGCGACCATCAACTGCACGCGCGGCATCGCGCGCGTACCCTCCTAGTATCTCTCAACCGCTAATAAATTGGAGGCCGGAGAGCGCTCCTGCTACTGTTTGGCGCTATTCATGCAGGCCTGCCTGCGCTGTTTGGCACTATTCACGCGGGTCTATCACTGTTCATGCGGGCCCCACATATACTATTCACCGTTTTTTTTGTCAGCTTTGCTTTTTCCCCCTCTCTGAACCAGCGCAATGGAGCGCGCCCATCGTGCTAGTTATTTACTATGTAAGAATATCAGAAGGTACCGGCAGGCAAGCAGGCTCCCCAAGCACAAGGGACTGCAGAAAAGTAAATTAGGTGAACTACTATAGGGTCCCCGGCAGGTCATGTGCTCTCTAAGCATGCACCTGGTGTATTAGAAAGAATGGCGTGCTTTGCTGCGCCCGTACAGGAGAGCTGTAATAATCAGTGTTCGAATACATTAATTTGGAGCATTTCGCTATAAAAAAACCAATGAAATACGCAACTTTTGGATGAAATCTGTAGATTATTCAAGCATCAAGGAGTGTCATTTGTTTGGATCCAGAGCTAAAAGTTTAATTCTTGTCACACAAATGTTGAGATGTTATTTAGAGAAATTGAACATGAGCTAATTACAAACTAATTACATAATTCACCATTAGCACATGTTTAATGTATCATCACATTATCAAATCATAGACTATTTAGGCTCATAAATTGATCTCATTTTCTATAATTAGTTTATTAATTAGTCTATATTTAATACTCCTAATTAGTATCGAAACATTCTATACGACTAAAAAATTTAATTATTCTCTAAATTTAATACTCCTAATAGTATCAATTAACCAAGATGTCGATAACCGAGGCGGGCATCTTAAAGATGTCTACTTCACTTAATGGTTCCAACAAAAAATATTTTATAACTTTTTCATATATGAACTCAGATGAGGACAAATTCATATCAAAATTGTAGCTCTCGACAAAATCTATATTGTAGTTGAAAAAGATTTTGAGTTAAAACTATTTAGAGTTCCCAAAATATTATAGCAAGTGCACAGACTTTGAAATTTGAAATATAAAATTATCAAATGATCTTGGATATTGACATGGTTTACACAAAATTTATAGTTCTCAATAAAATCTACAACTTTGTAGTTGAAATATTTTTAATTTGAAAATGTTTAGAGTTCCAAATATGTGTTCGAAAGTTATAGATTTTGGGTTTAAAATTTAGAATTTCTAAACAATCTCAATGTTCACATAGTTAATACTAAAGCTCTAGTGGCAGACCTGATCTACATGTTTGATATTGACAAGTTTTTAATTGAAAATCATCTAGAGTCTCAATATGTGTTTGAAATTCACATGTTTTGAGACTTAATTTCTTTTTTGAAATTTTCGGACTCTCTAATGAAGATACATCCTATACCAAAGTTGTAGTACTTGACAAGATATTAAACTTTGTAGTTAATAGTTTTTCATTTAAGTTTATTTAGTAGCCTAAATATCCAATATAAGATTATAAATTATTGATATAAAAAGACAACATATAATTTATAGACTTGAATGAGTATGCAGTGTAGTGGTAGAGGTGCGATAATGTTAAGTAGAAGGTCAAGGCTTCCACTGCCTAAATTTTTGGTTTTTGGGTTTTTGGAGAACATTAATGGAGGGGAGCAAGTTAAGACATCCTCCTTGGTTAAAGGGATTAGTGGAGAAGGCACCTTAAGACACCCGCCACCGTTGGCTTTTCTAGAGAACATTAATGGAGGGGGACGTTAAGATAATGAGATTAGTGGAGACGGGCACATTAAGATGTCCACCACCGTTGGCTTTTCTAGAGAACATTAATGGAGGGGGCATGTTAAGATGTATGCCTCGGTTAATAGAATTTATGGAAGCAGGCATGTTAAGACGTCTGCCACCCCTTAAGAGATTAACAAAAAGCGGACAAAGCAACTGCCACGGTTAAGATTTCTATAGTAGTGTCTCATTGTTGAGGTGTTAAAAAAATATAGGGTTTTCAACATTTTGCCTCTCTGACCAATCACATAGATCAAGCTTGGTTCTTTACCACCTTTAGGGCAATTATAAACTACCTAGAGCTCACTACAGTGATTGGGAACTTCAAAGGGTGACGCCTAAGACAATAAGAAGTTCAAGATGATCTCAATCGTTTCTCAAACACACTTCTAGCCAGGGATGAAAGCGAATATGGAAGATATCGGTTACCAAGACTCATTTTTGTGGTTTTGCCATGTTTTTTTACTCAAACAAAAACATTAGAGATAAACATAAATAGAGTACCGGTAATAAACACACAAAAATAAAAAAATAATAACAGTAGCGATATTCACCGTTTCTGACTATATAAGCATATCACCATAATTCTATGGTAAAATCCATGATACTATTATCGTCTTTGGGAGCTGAAAGGACCTAATTGGCCTAGAGGGGGGGTGAATAGGCGTATTTTTGAAACCTGAAATTCACAAACTCAAATTGCGGAAGTTAGATGCTCACCGGAAGTTCCGGTGGTTTGGAGTAGAAGTTCCGGTCTAGACCAAAACTTCTATTGCAAACCAACTTGAACTTCGGGTGTCCTACAACTAGGAAATCGAGAGTAAATGAGTTGTGATTTCAACTACACGAGTTACCACACCCTTGGGAATCACTTCTTGAATTGAGTTCTTCTTCCTACAAACAAATAGACAATAGAGTATACAAAGAACACAATATCAAGGGTAGTCGATGCTACCACCACAACAAGCACGCGGGACACACGATTTATCCCGAGGTTCGGCTTTCCCCACAAAGGAGTGCCTACGTCCTCGTTGTTGATGTGGCCACCAAGGCCCGACCACTTAGGTCACCTCTCTCAAGCAACCACAAAGGAAAACTTGAGATATCCACTAAGATGAAGGGTAATACAAACGCTTCGGGGTGCCCTCACAAGTAAATCAACACGGGCAACCACGAAGAACGCCTAGCCGGCTAGGGTTCCAAGAACCCAAGAGTAATAAACACAAAACCAACTGGCAAGACGAGAAGACCAAGTGCTCAAATCGAAGATCGATGCTCCCGCTCTCAAATCTCACGTCCCTAGCTCAAACAATCGAAGATTGAAGCTTGGAAGCAAAGGGGGGAGAGAGAGTGAGTGAGTCAAAGCTTGGAGGCTGATGAGTGAACAGTGAACTAGTGAAATGCCTGGCGTAACGTTTAGAAACGGAGGTGAAAAGTATATATACTTCGGCCTCCGAAGCACTACCGGAAGTTACGGTGGAGCCCCACCGGAAGTTCGGTCCAAATGGATCGACCGTTGGCTTGACAAGGGCGGCGAGACTTCGGTGTGACCGGAACTTCGGTCTCGGACCGAACTTCCGGTCGAGCAAGCCGACGCAGGCGTCGCGTGCAAGAGATCGCTTCCGGTCTCGGCCGGGATTTCGGTATCAGCGGAACTTCCGGTCAAGCGGCCGAACTCCCGCCGAGCCAAAGGCCCAGCTACCGTCGCGTGCGAGAGGGCTTCCGGTCCCTTATCGGGACTTCCGGTCGAGCGGAACTTACGGTCGGGCGGCCGGAACTCCCGCCCGAGCTAAAGGCCCAGCTACCGTCGCGTTTGAGAAAACATGTCCGGTCTCTGACCGGGACTTCCGGTTAGAGCGGAGGTTCCGCTAGGGGACCGGGACTTCCGGTCCACCCTGCAGAAACACCAATACCTCTCTATGTGCACGTGTGTGAACCGGTGTCTCTCAAGCTACTTCTAAACATCGACATGAGCACTTTTGTTCCCCATCTAGCTAGTCAATTTTGTATCCCTCTTGATAGTGCGGCATTTCCTACAACTCAATTCAAAATAAAATAGGGGTGGATCACTTGAGCCAAAGAAACGCCGTTAGTCCATAAAATTTAGGGTGCTATCATTCACCGAATTCTTTTCGTTTAATTCCACCAATGGACTAACACCTGTAGATATCACTTGATGAACATGTTAGTCCCTAATTCGTTTGTCATTAATTATCCAAAACCCACACCGGGGGCGAATGCACTAACAAACTCCCCCTTTTTGGTAATTGATGACAACCAATGTAGGCTTATAAAAAATAGAAAGAATTTGAGCTTTTGAATTCCAAAATTTAAGACAAGCTCCCCCTTGGTGTATGCATAGGATTTGAATTTCAACATCTTGAGTGAAATCAAGATGGCATACACTAGAGAGGCTCCCCCTAAATTTTGCAATCCGTGGGGTGCCTAAGAGTGTGTGACAATAAAACCGTGATGCATATGACATGGTATATCACAAGAATAAAGTGAAAGAATATGAATAGTTATGGTAGAAAGAAAAAGGACTTAACCAACATAACCATTCTAAAGACAACAATCACCAACACAATATCTCAATAGAAGCATCACATGATGATAAAAATAAAGAGTTTTAACCTACAATCATCCATCACACATAAATAGTTCAAATCTACCACATAGTTCACCACACGAGATAGAGTTATTACAGACCGAAAATTTTAAACTACCCCTATTACATCATGATAAGCCTAACACTCCCCCTTTGGCATCAAATGCCAAAAAGGGTAGGCCTCGAGAAGGAGCAAAAGGGGCAACGCTGCAAGCACTACTCGATATCATCGAAGAAACCGTGGGACGAAGACGGATCAGCTCCACCACCAAAAGCGGGGAGCACCGGAGAGAGGGTCTGGTGACGTCGTCCCGCTCCCGCCCGAAGATATCCCGATAGGATGCGCCAAGTTCGGTGTCCTCCACGGTGTGTACCGGAGGAAAGCCCACCGCCATAAGAAGGATCAAAGGCGGTGAAGGAAGGGTCCTCCGGCTGCTGCTGCTTCTGCTCACCTGCATCAAACTCATACCCACCATACATAGTATCATACTCAGCATATGGGTCTTGGAAATCCCGAAGCGGAGATGCGGGGGTGAGCTCGGCCTTCTCCTCTAGGCGACGAAGACGCTGATCGGTCTTCCTCTGTGTATAGCAGAAATAGGAGAAGAACCTCTGAAGCGCATGACGAGTAGCATCACCACGCCCACGACCACGACCACGGCCACGGCCACGGCTACTCTCGCCACCACCAGTGTAGCGCCACCCGAAGGATCCACGGGGAGGAGCCTCCTCGGTCTCGGACCACCAAAAGTCCTCATCCTCGGGGGCAGCACCACTACCACTCTCCATGGGGGCCTTGCCCTTGCCTGTGGGTGCTCGAATGTTCTTCACTTTCCAATCCCTATGAATGACATCATGAGAGAAGGAGAATCCAACCACTTGCTCAATCACATGCATAAGATATGGTGCATAAGGGGAAAGACTTGTGGATCGGTAGAGACATCCTCAATGTTCCTCCAAAGAAGGTCAGTCACACTAAACCTCTTGTCAAGACCAAAGCACACAAGAATGGCGGGAGCATGGTTTTGCAACTTGGTGGAGTCTCAATCTTGGGATCAATGGTGGCACGAATCAAGTTGTTGAGCACATAGAAGTAGGGCTTCAAGTTGTGAGTGGTGCCATTTGCTTGAGAAGCATCATGATAAAGTCCAACCTCAATGAAGTCCACACGCCCAACACCATGTGCATAGTGACCATACAAGCTAGGAGCATTTCTATCCTCGCTAGTGAGCCCAAGAAGACAGGGGAAAAGCGACGGTAATCACGGCGGTAGTGGAGAGACTCACATCCGGTGAAGTACCTTGTTTTCCTCATCAATGTAGAGAGTGGCCCAAAAAACGAGGATGATCTCGAGTTCCGGTTGTGCTTGAAGTTCATGAGACCCAAAATATGCCACTCTTCTAGCTTCGCAATCAACTTGTCAATCTCGGGATCACGGTGCTCTTTTAGGGACTTGAGAGAGGGAGCCTTGTGCTTTGCGATAGGTAGAGAAGAGCCCTTTTCCCCGCCTTGAAACACACATGGTGATAGTAATCACTATGAAACTGTGACAAAAAAACGAGGATCAACACCTTCATACTTGGTCCACTTGAAAGGGTTCTCTTTCCGCATCCTCTTCACATCCCGGGCTTGCTTCTTGTAGTCAATTGGCCATCTAGGATTGATGCCGGGAGGAGTCACCGCAAACGTGGCTTGGGAGCATAGTGTGAATGATGAGGAAGAACCCCGTTCATGGTAGCAACACCAATGGCAATAGGTGACCGCCGAACAAACTCCGGGGGCAATGGCACGACCCTCCACCTCAATCTGACTGGCTGCAACAAGATCATTAACCATAGATCGGTGAGCGGGGAGGTGGGCAAGCACGAGAACGAGTGCGGTCGGGTACACCGATTGGACCTTCATCTTCATCGGGGCGAGACCACAGTCAGAGAACCACCACGACGAGCGGCACGACGCCTCATGGGCGATCCTCCTCACCACTTCCCAAACTCGGAGGGCGATCCCGCGTCTCCCCGGACGAGCCGCCGACGACTAGGATTGGCGCGGCGAGACATCTTTGCACAACACACGAACACGGCAAAAAGGAAGTCTTAGACATGACCGAGGAATGCGACAAATGGATCGGCAAGTGGAGCCACGGGGGGGGTGCTTTGCCGGGGTCAATCCGGAACTACCGGTCGGAGGACCCGGAACCTCGGTGGAACCTTAGTGCGGCAAGACCCACGTGTTCCACAGAGATCGACCACGTGTATTGCATGAAAAGCATTCCAACACCATGTATATACTAAAAATAGCTAGCACGTGCGAGGAATCGACTCAAAACAAAGTACATTGGGAGATCGAGAGCAAAATCCCGGTACCTTGTTCCTCGGAGAGAAGAAGTCAAATCCACACGTGCAAGACTCCCCGGCGACCCCCACCACCGCCAAAAACGATCTCAATGCCGGGGCAAGCTCCTCACCAAGCGGATTTGGAAGAGAGTGGAGGAGGAGGGAGATCGGGGTGAGGAAGAACAAGTCGCCGCCGCCGTTCTCTATGCTTTCGGGGTGAGAAGAGAAAAGGCGTTTGACTTGAAAACGACCCGAGATCCACTTTTTACTGCGGTCAAAACCGATATGACCGGAAGTTCCGGTGGTCGGCCGGAACTTCCGGTGGCACAAAATCGTCGCGCGCCAGGAAGGGGTTCGGTCTCTGGCGGGACTTCCGTTCGGACCGGAACTTCCGGTCGCTTTGGCCGGAACTTCCGGTTGAACAAAAACCAGCCACCAAAAGCTGAAAACGTGGTGAACTTCATGGTATACTCGAACCAACTCTTATATGTCCAGATTTCATTCAATCAATACATAACAATGGACACATTTGAGTTGTTGAAAGTAGGTTTTGAAATTTGCACACAACTTTTCACAATCCTTTGTCCGAGTCTATATCAAACAAGTATGAACAAGATATCAAGCTACGTTACGAGAATCAATGATATTTAGTTCACTCCTCAAAGCACAAAATCTTGACTCGTCTAGGGGCTTTGTAAAGATATCGGCTAGTTGATTATCGGTGCTCACATGATGCAAAGCGATATCTCCTTTGGCTTCGTGGTCTCTCGAAAAATGCCGGATGTCTATGTGCTTTGTGCGAGAGTGGTTTACAGGGGGTTATTTGCCAACTTAATGGCACTCTCATTGTCACACAAAAGGGGAATCTTGTTTAGCTCACATCCAAAGTCTTTAAGGGTGCGCTTCATCCGGAGTAGTTGGGCACAACAAGCGCCCGGCCGCCACATACTCGGCTTCAGCCGGTTGACAAGGCAACACTATTTTGCTTTTAGAACTCCAAGACACTAAAGACCTACCAATAAATTGGCAAGTCCCAGTGGTACTCTTTTCGATCTACTTTGCAACCGGCGTAGTCCGAATCGAGTACCCAAGCAAATCGAAAGTGGAGCCCTTGGGATACCACAAGCCAAGATTAGGAGTGTGTACTAAATACCGAAAAATTCTCTTAATGACCACAAGATGACATTCTTTAGGATTAGCTTGAAATCTTGCACACATACACACGCTAAGCATAATATCGGGCCTAGATGCACAAAGGTAAAGTAGGGATCCAATCATGGAGCGATATACCTTTTTGATCTACGGCTTTCTTTGTCTCCTCCAAGGTCGAGATGTCCGGTTGTTGGCATCGGTGTCTTGATGGGCTTGGCTTTGTCCATGTCAAACTTCTTCAACATGTCGGTGTTTACTTGGTTTGACTTATGAACGTGCTTTCCTTGAGTTGCTTGATTTGAAATCCGAGGAAGTGCGTCAACTCTCCCATCATAGACATCTCAAACCTTTGAGTCATAATCCTACTAAACTCCTCACAAAAAGCCACATTAG
>JADLZL010003662.1:0-155645 GCA_015844335.1 Chrysopogon serrulatus | reverse complement strand
TCGCATCGGCACCGGCACCGCCAGCGGCGCAGAGAACTGTCGCGTTCCAGGCGTGCAAGGAACCCACCACACAGGGCTTTGGAATCTCCCACTGCTCGTCGGTGATGGGGTCCCAAACCACGAGGACGCGCCCCGTCCCAGCTTTGCTTTCGCGTTTCAGAAGCACACGCCCGTGCCGCGCATCGACCAAGCGACCTCGGCGCGCCGGCGAGGAGAAGGCGGCCGCGGGAACGAATCGGGCTATATGGTCGTCGTGAACTGTCGTAGCCGCCGCAGAGGAATCCCAGCAGGGGGCGAGCGGTGGAACTCGCGGTACCTGCTGCGGAAGCGGGGGTCGGAGATGAGGCGGCACCATGGCTTGCGGAGACGAGGGCGGCGCGGAAGAGGCTCGCCGGTTCGTCGGGAGGGCAGCGGAGGAGGATCTCTTCGATGACCTCCTCCATCAGAGGGACGCCAGCGGCGGCGGCATGCGCCTGGATTACTGCTGCTGGTTGCGGCGCGAGGGTTTTGAGAATGAGGGGAGAGGGATGCCGCCGGCCAGATCAAAAGGTTTTTATTTGATCCCCACTTGGGAAGACTATCACAGCTGACAAGTAGGACCCTAGGGGCAGCTAGCTGACAGGTAGGGCCTGGAGGTCAGCAGGACTGACTGAGTTGCTTATATACCGGGCATAATATATTTTTAGCCTGTGTTGTTGCGTTCAGTAAGTTTTTTTTAAAAAAAACATAGACACATGAATAAACTACTGAAAATTCATGGTAATATAGTTTTGGGGACAGGTAGCGGATTTTTTTTAACGTGATGTATCTTTTTTTTTCAGCTATAGAGAGCAATCCAGCTTCTATCCAAGGCGCTCTTCAGTTTAAGCCTCGCCTACTGGAGGGTGGATACTCCACCCATTCGTAATTTCTCAGCAAATTCGTATGGCACTTGTAAATATACTTAAATTATTTAGTTCTGTCAATATATATAATCTGATAGGAACAACATACCATTTATTTACACACTTCTGATTGCCATACTTATAACTCAAAGTGAAGAACTGTAAATCTCAAACACGTAAAATACTCTTCAAGCTCAAAAAGGTTCACTCAAGCCACGTTAACTATCTGTCACAGCATCTAGGCCCCATTGAAAGATGCAAATCACTGAGTAGATGCCATTTACACAGCTACATAAGCAAATCAAGGTGCAAAAGCAACACAGATAAATGGTGTAACTAACCGTGTCCAAATTCCAATTCAGCATAAAAAATTCACAATTTACTCACTCCCAGGAGGAGCCCCCAGCTAAGCAAACATTGAACAACACACAACAGCTTCAGTCAGTCGAAACGTAAGCCTCCACATTATCCATGCTTCGAGCCCTGCATTCGAAAAAGGTGAACCATGATTCACCATCACCACCTTCAACAACCTTGTACATTCAGACTGGAACTCAAGTGCAGAGCCATACTGATGACTGATGAACCATTCATTTAGCAAAATAAAACGAACAAAGAGGAATGAATCTGTATGAACAGTTTCAACAATGATCTGTGCCAAAAGATGTCAGGCTCCCGCAGAAATGAAAAAAGAAAGTCCGAATACATACTTTTGCTTAGTTGGTAACTCGTGGCTAGCAGAATAAGTTACACATCTCCAGATTTAATAAAGATGAAAATTGATATGCACAGGGTGAAAACTAATGTGCCTTGTTATTCTTTGATGATGTCAATTCTTTTATCCCTTTGAATTTTACCTGTGCACAATCTAAACTGTGTCAAACGGTCTGTGTCTGACATTTTTTTATGGTTTCAAGGTTCACACACATAAATTGCCTGAATTCCAATGTTCACCAGATTGGCCACAAAAGTAAATATCCAATCAAAATGCTGAAACACACCAAAATTATGTAGGAGCAGCATGGAACATATGAAATTGCAGTGTTTGTATTTCACAAAGCTCATTGTTTAGGGCCTACACTTTTTCAGAAGAGTAGGAACAATATGCAGATTTCAGGTCTTCATCACAAGCAAGAATCCTGGACCACATATAGTCACAACCAAGTAGGCTAATTCAGGGGTGAAAAACTTTGCTTAGAAGCTCGATTTGACTTTGGGCTTTCATAGAGACAGATCAAGCTAAAAAGTGTAAGAGAAACACAGACCATAAAGGCTAACAAGTTCAGGTCAATAACGATCTCATGGATGCAAATTGTGCTATCCCACCAAAGATCTCATGCTAGTTACCATTACTGCTACCCAGTTTTCCCTTGCTCGAGCTCTAACATGGGCACCACAAGTTCTTCATGCACTTGAGCCACCAGCACTTGGTTCCTCATTCTTACAAGCTGCTCCCAAATCTGCAGGAATTTACAAATTTTGAGAAAAACGTTAGATGATTAAGGAATCAGCTATTCCATCGATGAATAATTGCAACAACTCAATGGAAGACAACAGACTCAGGTTCAAGGTAAATATGTCCCTTAAATTAACACCGATATCACCAACTGTTTGGACTTTGTTAAGTCTCATTGACAGATGGACGTTTGTCTCCTACGTGAGTAGTCCACTATGATCTAAGCTAGGGAGGCAACGCTGATTGTAAATCATTTTCGCCCTAGCGACGATGTATAACTCTCTTTTAAGCCTTAATACAAATGATACACAAGCCTTTTGCATATTCGATAAAAAAAAATTGACAGATGGAGCTAATGGATGAAAAAGGATCAAAGATAGACACAATGTCAAAGTAATGGCTGTTTCTATTAGCCCTCCTGCTGCAACCTGCAGACGCCCCTCCCCCCCAACCCCCTCCCCAGCTTAGGCTAAGTTGTGAGGGTTGTACCGTCAGAACAATACAAGCTTATTAATAGATGAAGAGAATCCTAGGCATATTGAACAAGTTCCATAGACAATCCAACATAAAAACATTTAGGTACGAATTAGGATCAAAACAGTTTGATACCAGATTGTGATATTGTACTTTTTGTAAACTAGTTATTCTTGAGCATACCATCCAAAATTGCATATTAGCATTTCAAATACCGCTTGTTCTGAATATTGTAAAAAACAAAAAACTCACTAGTACACAAATGATTTCTCTTGACACTAGTGTTTTATTTTTTTTTGGCGGTTTCACTTTAGAACAACTGTAGAAATCGACCTATTTCTGAGGCGGTTCTCTTAAGGAACCGCCCGGTAAAAATCTTTCTACTGGCGGATCTCTTAAGGAACCGCCCGGTAGAAATCGACTATTTCTGGCGGATTTCTTAAGGAACGCCCGGTAGAAATCGATTCTTGGCGGTTCCTTAAAAGATCCGCCCGATAAAATAGTTTCAAATTATTTTTTTGAGTTTTCAAACTTCCTCGGATGGAGAAACTCCAAAAATAAAAAGTTGTAGATCTCGAAAAGTTATAAAACTTTGTAGTTGACAACTTTTTCATTTGAAATATCTCAGCCGATAAAACTATGAATGAAATTTTCAAATTTGAAATCAAATTTTGCAAATAAGCTCGGATGGAGAAAAAGCTCTATATGAAAGTTGTAGATCTTGAAAAGTTATGAAACTTTGTAGTTGAATATTTTTCATTTGAATTCATTTGGACCATCAAATATTCAATTTTCTATCGGGTTTGTATAGTATGTGGGGAACAAAAATGAGATATAGTCACGAGTGAGTGTGTGGTGCAGTGGTAAGGGAGGCTACAGCGAGGTTGCGGATTCGAATCCCACCGGCCGTAGCCTTGTTGCGATTTCTGTGAAAAATGCGCGACTTGCGACTTGACGGAGGCAGGCGGGCGGGTGCCTCCCGGTTCGAAAAATATTTTTTACCTTTTTAAAAATATTTTTTTTTGCAATTTTCTCGTTTTTGGGCGGCGATTTCTACAGGCGGTTCACTTAAGGAACCGCTTGTAAATCATTCTGGCGATTCTCAAACAACCGCCCGGTAAAATGACCCGATTTTTCTTGGCCTCTGGTCTTGGCGGTTCCCAAAAACGCCCGGTAGAAATGCATTGGAACGCCCGGTACTAATGTTTTTACGTACTAGTGACTAAGGGAAGCTGTACCTGGAGTGCAGAAGTTCATGTAAGGAATAGCAGTGTTGATACTAATGCCCATGCCGCTGCAAAACTTCATCACCTTATAGGTTGTCAGATTAACTATGTAGAGCACATTGTTCGCCCACAAGAAAAAAGAAACCAAAGTGATCCACAAAGCCAGCCACACGAGGTTCAGCCGACCGCAAGAGAGCATTGGCAGGGGGGCAGCCTCTGGATCTCAATGGCTCTGGTTTGCATCCACCCAACAGCATCGTCCCTGGACCACGTGTGGAGCACGCTATGATGTACAGTGGCAATCCCCAGTCCACCACCCTCCGTGGTTATGAACACATTTGACTGATTGAAGGAACATTCAGTTGGGAATTCAATAGTAGAGACCTGTCCCGATTGGAGACCGTACTTGAGGATTGCGTTGGACATTGGAAACCCAAAGTAGAGCGCATTCCCCCACACAATTGCTGGCCATCCGTGGAGTAGTAGTGGAGCTGACTGAGAGCTGAGTGGAGATTGGGCCATTCCATGTAGCAGTTTCAGACGAGTAGGTGTAGATGAAGGTCTTCCTGTCAAATTCAAGGCAGCCCACAAAAACCACGAGGAAGGGTCTCCGGTGGCAATCAAGGTGATCGCAGGCGCCGGCATCGGGGGTGGCAGTGGCGGAGCAGAGAACCGCCGCAGCCAAACAGAGCACCCGCGGCGACAGGATGGGCACCATCCGCCACTCCTTCGCGATGGGGTCACAGACGATGAGGTCGACGCCGGCAGCCGGCTCCCGCCGGCCGACGCGGCGGAGGAGGATGCGGCCGTGGCGGGCGTCGAGCACGCGCCAGAGGCGGGTCACCAAGTACGGCAGGCCGAAGGCGGTTCCAGGCACGAAGCGGGACACGCTGGCGCCGTCGGAGTCGGCCTCGCCGATGACGAGGAGCCCCAGCATCGGGGCCGCGCCGTGGAACTCGCGGTACCGGCGTCGGAACCCGGGCTGGAGATGAGGCGGCGCCAGCGCTTGCAGACGAGCGCGGCGCGGAAGAGGAACGCGGGATGCTGTGGCGGGAACCGGAGGAGGATCTCCTCGACGTGCTCCTCCATCAGGGTCGGCGGCCGCGGCGGCATGCTTGGAGCCCTGGATTGCGGCCGGCGCTCTCCGAGGGGGGTTGGTTTGGTCGGTGGCGGTGGTGGTGGCGGCCTGGCGGGGCAGCGAGCGCCGAGCGAGAGACGACGACTGGAATGAGGAAGAGGAGGAAACATGAACGGGTTGCTTGCTTCGGCTCAACGCCCCCAATCTGCTGACTGGTGGGGCCAAAGAGCCAGCGAGACTGAGGATGGACCCCCCGCGATTGACGAGTCAAACATTTTTCTTCTTCTTCTTGGAAATTAACAAATCGTGTTGCGTCAGCAGCTCCTGCGACTTTTTTATTTTATAACTCTTTTATTAAAGACTTATTTTGAAAATGATTCTAAAAAAAGACTTATTTTGAAAATAACAAATGCTGAATTTTATTCTTATTTTCTACCCCTTTTAGCCAACCTAACACTTCGACGTAGCAAAAAAAAGCGTTGCGGCAACAACATATGTACACGGGAACACAGACATCCAATGTAGAAAATTTGTCACGTCACTCACCGCCGCATCATTATTTTGCAGCGCCATTTGAAACAGGCATGGTAAGCTACAACTTATTAGAAAATATATACGAAAATTATAGCTTCGAGATCAATAAATTTATAGTTTGATTTTTTTTTAAAAAAAAGTTGATAAAGGTGAGGCAGTCTACGGAACATGGGCCGGGGGCATTGGGGGGAGAAGGGCAGTCCTAGTAGTGGGTGGTGGTCACGGGGAGGCGCCGTCTCCGTCCCACCCTTCACCCCATTCTCTGTCTCCTTCCGGTAACCCTAGCGAACCTTACGATCCGCGGCGGGGGCGGAGGAGAGGAGAAGCTCCTCTCGATCCTTTGGCCGCGCAGCACGGCGGTGAAAGACGAGGCTATCACACGATTCGGGCCGAGGCGGAAGGAAGTGCGTGGGCTGCGTGCGGAACCTCTCGATCCGCCGGCGCAAAGCGGTGGTGAAGGCGCGACTCCCACACGGGTTAGTGAACACCCGATATTTGAGCGCCGTTGGTTCATATTTGGAATCGCAGCATTGAGGTTGGAGTGTGTGAGGCGATTTCGATTCTTTGCTCGCCGATCCCTAAGCAGGTTCCCCTTCGTGGTGCTGCTAATGTGGATCGACGTTGGTCGACTTTGGGTGGTGACATGAGATCATTTGTGCAGGTTACAAAGGCTCCTTGGCAGCCTCCAAAAAAAAATCGAGGAGGTTCAACAATCTTGGGAGATACAATTCTGGCTATGGTGAATATCGTGGGGAAGGGGCTGGAATGATCGGGGGAATAGAGGTTGGGCTCCTAGAGGTGGTGGCGGGGACCGTGGTGGTGGCGGCGATAGAGGAGGGGGGGAGAGACGGAGGTGGAGGAAGAGAGAGAGGTGGAGGGAGAGAGACAGAGGGAGGGAGGACGTTTTGGATATGGGCGTAGAGAGTTCAGGAGCAAGGCACCCTGAGGAGAATAGGGATCAGCAGATGGATGCGAATCTGGAGGCACCTCAGGAAATACTTAATGAACCAGAGAAGAATGAAGTACCTATGATTGAAAATCAGAATGCTAATGATGCTCAGGATCCAGTGGGTCAGGGAGCTGGTGCTAGTGAAAGAGATGTTCAAAGAGAACACAATACTGGGGGTGATGCTCAGATATGTAACAGGTGTGGCAGGGTTGGACACTTTCCTGAGAACTGTCCTAATTCGGTGATCTGTAACAGATGCCAGAGTGAAGGTCATGTTGATAGAGTCGTACTACAAAGATGCCCCCCGGGACTTTATCTCTCCTTTCTATGGGTTCTCTGCATATGGGCAAGGGTTTCATGTGGTTGAAAGTGAGAAGAATGAAGTTGGGAAACAGAGACATGTCCAATAACGCTTTGATTACATAGTATACGGTGAAATCTCAGCTAAGCAGTTGAGATTGAGTTCAAAGAGAAGGCTGGTCCAAATTCCTTGTGGAGATGGTATGCTAAGAAGGTGGGGGAAAATCAATTCCAGATGAAACCTAATGCTCATGCCATAGATGATCTAGCCTTCTTTCTTGAGTTGAGGATGAGGTCACCCCCTCGGTGGCTTTCAAAGGTGGAAAAATGGAACCACATGGTTGGTTCCAAAGGGGTTCTTGAATCTGCATGGTTCAGGATCGGGGGATTCCTATAACAAGAGGTCATTCTCTAATGTTTGCAAGATTGCTTCCAAAGTGGGACTACCTCTTGAAGTGGACAAGGAAAACCTATTCAGAAATGATTATGTTAGAGTAAAAAATTGGATGCGAGAGATGTCTCTAAAGTACCTGCTCAAGTGGATGGGGTGCTGGATTTCCACTTACGGTATGATTATTACTTTCAAAGAGAGGTTGAACAGGGGCGGGTTTACCAATCCTGGCGGGTAACAAGTGGATCGAAATGATAGGGACAAGGGTAAGGATGAATACCCTTCTCCCAAGAAACAAAAGCTAAATGAAAGTAAGGGTGGAGAGCAAAAATCTCTGAAGTTTCAGCAAGGAGAGTCAAGTAAAGCTAGTAATTTTGAAAAAGGAAAGCAACAGTGTAACTTGACACAAATAGTCGAGGACAGCAAAGAATCAAAAGATGAAGAAAGTGACGATGAAGGCTTGAAGATGGGGGATCTGATCTTGCCTGGAGGAGATCAGCTGAGGTTTGGTAACTTTGACAATGTGGAGGTCAGAAAGTTGACTCAGTTCTTTATAGCTGAGAATAACTCAACTATCATCAATGAATATGGATCAATTTGGAGAAATCCAAATTCGATCCTCCGTCTGCAATGGAAGCAAAGAATGATATATGTGGATCCAAAGCTGATATGTTCTTCAATTTTGACTATCTCTCTCAGAAATCCTTTTCTTGTAGTAAGGTTGGCAGGGAACATAAGATCTGCACTGAGAGAAGGGCTGTTTCTCTGAGTCCTCAGAAAGGTAGCCAAGAGGCACCGGCTGTGGAATTCTCTAGTCAAGAGGATGGTGTCTTGGTACAAGTGATGGAGAAACAAGATGAGTCTAGTCAGGATATTGCTCTAGGAGAGTTTAGTCCACCTGTTAATCAAACTGAATTGCTGGTTCAAGAAGAAACAGAGGATGTGATAATGGAGGGGAAGCAGCTTGAGACACTTCTTGGTGCAGTTAGAGAGCAAGAGGATATGAGGAAAGGGGATGAATCTGGTGGAACAAGTCAGCTTGAGCAGAATATCACAGAGGTGATGAAAATGCCTGAAGAAAAGAGGGATGAACAGGAATGGCAAGAAGTAAGACAAAGCAAGAGAATTCAAGAAATAGGAACCTACCAGCTCAAGATTGACGATCAAATCAAGGCTAAGGGGGATAAAAATCTGCTTGCAGAAGGTATGAATTTGGTTGACAACAATCCTTTTGCAATCCTTAGTAAGTCTAATCTGTGTAATATTGCTGCAAATATGGGAATTCAAGCTGATTCAATTACGATTGAGAAAATTGATGTGTTGAAAGATCTAGCAATTGCTAGGATGCAAATGAATGGAAAAGTAAATAATAATGAATGTGAAACCTGTATAAATATAGAGGGAGATAGTCCCTCCTGTGGTGAGCATATAGCCATCAGTTGGCTTTATGAGGAGTCAGAGGACTCTGAAGAAGAACCATGCCTGGTCCTCAGTACTAGGAAGAAAAGCTCGGGTAAAAAAGAAAAAAAGAGGAGGAAATCCAGAGTGTTCTGAGACTCAACCTTATGATGAGCCTAGTATCTCCGAAGGAGGGGGATCTAAGGCTAGCCCTAGATTCAACCTCGGGGATAGAAAGAAAATTAAGAAAGTATATAAATGATAGGAGTTATATGGAATTGTAGGGGGTGGCTAAGAAAGGTCTGGCACTTTTATTAAAGAGCTCATTTGGGACAACAAGGCTGATTTCCTTGGAGTCCAAGAGACTATGAAGAAGTCCTATTCTCGATCAATTCTTTAGGAAACTTGATAGCAATAATGATTTTGTTGGCACCGATTCCCTCAAATGGAAAATCTGGGGGTATGTTGAGTGGCATTAGAAAGGATAGATTTGATGTAGAGAACTTTATTGATGGTGAATTCATGATTATAGCCAACATCCATGATAAGAAGCTTAATCGCCTTGGTCTTTGGCCAATATTTATGGCCCCTTTCAGAGAGGAAGACAAGGAAAGGTTCCTTATTGAACTTTCCAACCTCTCGCTATAAAGCTAAGTATCCTCTCGTTGATGGGAGGAGACTTCAATATTATAAGATTCAGTTCTGAGAAGAATAAAAATTTCTCTCGAAAATAAATATTCTAATATTTTCAACAAGATTATCAACTCTTATGAACTTAGAGAGCTATTCTTAGGAGGAGGGAAGTATACTTGGTCTAACAATAGGGAGGATCCAACTCGGAGAAGTTGGACAGAGTTCTCATGTCAAGAGAATGGGAAAATACATTTCCTCTATGTAATCTAAGGAAAGAACCTAGGTACATGTCCGATCACAACCCTTTGATCTTAAGGTCCGAGGCTGAAAAAAAAAAGGTTCAAAGCCTTTTTGCTTTGAGATTGCCCGGGTCGCATCATGCTGAATTTAAGAAGAAAGTCCAGGAGATATGGGCTAAGAAGGTTATTGCTAAATCTGCCATTGATGTCTGGTGCATCAAAATGGACAGAGTGAAGAAGTTCCTGAAAGGGTGGGGTCAAAGTTTGAAAGGACACCAGAGGAAGTATAGGAATATCTTGAAGGAGCAATTACAGTTGTTAGAACAACAAGAGGAAGAGGAAGGGCTATCTGCTTTCTTTCGGTTGGAAAGGAAAACATTCATTCAAGCCGAGCTTTTTAAGCTTGTAGAGGAAGAAGAGAAATACTGGCATAAAAGAGCAAATGCAAATTGGCTACTCAAAGGGGATAACAACACTGCATATTTCCATAGGGTGGCTAATGGAAAAAGAAGGAAAAACACAATTTTCTCCTTGGAAAATAATAATCAATGTATTAAGGGTGATGCTGCTATTGTGGAGCATGCCACTCAATTTTATAAAGATCTGTTCAAACCCTTCTAATCCCCCCATCTTCTCAATTGATCCCGAATGTTGGGAGCTGGCTGAAAAGGTGGATGCCCGTGACAATGAGTTTTTAGAAAGAGAATTCTCTGAAAAAAAGAAATTTGGGAAACTATTGATTCTATGGAGAAAAAACACCGCTCCGAGGGGCTGATCATTTTCCTATTGAATTTTACCAAAATACTTGGGAGATCATTAAGGAGGACCTTTGCCTTCTCTTTAAAGATTTCCATGAGCTAAATTTAGACATTGGTAGATTCAATTATGGTATTATCACGTTGCTACCAAAAGTGAAAGAAGCTAACAAAATACAACAGTATAGGCCCATTTGTGCATTAAATGTGGTGTACAAGATCTTTACTAAAGCTTTGATGCTCAGAAATTTGGATAAAGTGATGGGAAAGATTATTAATCCCAATCGATCAAGTTTTACGAAAAATAGAAATATTATGGATGGTATTATGGCCCTCCATGAAATTTTGCATGATACTAGGATAAGGAAAAAGGATGGAGTAATTTTAAAATTAGATTTTGAAAAAGCTTATGACAAGTTAAATTGGGAGTTCTTGTTTGATTGTCTCGAGCAAAGAGGTTTTGGTGAGAGGTGGTGCAGTTGGATCGTATGGTGATGAGATCCTGAACTGTGAGTGTGAAAGTTAATGACACCACGGGACATTATTTCAAATCTGGAAGGGGGTGAGACAAGGGGATCCTCTGTCCCTTATTTATTCAACATTGCAGCTGACACCTTAGCTAAAATGATCAATTTAGCCTTAAAAAAATAACCTCATAAGGGGTCTAGTTCCCGAATATGTTGATAAGGGAGTGGCTATTTTACAATATGCAGATGACACCATCCTATGCATACGGGATGATATGCAACAGCATCTAATCTCAAATTCTTGCTATATCTATATGAGGCCATGTCCGGGCTAAAGATTAACTTTAGTAAAAGTGAAATGGTGATGATTTCACAAGATAATAGCAAGAACATAGAATTCTCTCGAGCTTTTCAATTGCAACATTGGGAAGTGGCCGATCAAATATCTTGGAGTTCTGTCTCTCGATCCAAAGTCCGCATGTTGCCGACTGGTTCCCTATAGAGGAAAAGATGCTCAAAAGGCTAGGGGGATGGAAGGGTAGTGCTCGAGCCTTGGTGGAAGATTGATTCTTATCAATTCCAGCCTGAGCAGTCTGCCTATGTATGCTATGTCTATGTATCTGTTGCCTCTGTCAACAAATCGAAAAATGGATGCTTTGCTAGGAGAAAATTCTTTTGGCAAGGTGGTAATTTCAAAAAGAAATATCATTTGGTGAAATGGCAAAAGATTATTAAACCCAAAGAAAAAGGAGGCTTGGGAATTAAGAACCTCAGAAAGTTGAACATAAGTCTTTTGTGCAAATGGTGGTGGAAGGTGGAGAATGGAACTGGAATTTGGAATGAGATTGTTCAGAAAAATATCTAAAAAGATGGAGGGATCACCAACAGGAAGAGATGCAACAAAAACTCTCCTCTGTGTGGAATGATTTGCTCAGCATCAAACATATATACTTGAGAGGAAGATCTATGATCATTGGTGATGGCAAATCCACAAGCTTTTGGCATGATAAGTGGTGTGGACAAGTTTCTTTAGCCGAGAAATTTCCTCGCTTATACCGATAAATCAAGAACAGGATGACTCTGTTGGGACCCTGAAAGCCAAACATTGGCGACTCACCTTTAGGAGATGGTTGCATGAAAACCTCCGAATCAACTTAGGAGGCTTCAGGACTTGGTTCATAGATATAATACAAATTTGAATAAGGATAGAGCTCATTGGGACTGGAGAAATCTGGACAGTTCTCAGTCAAATCAACATATAAACATTTATGCAGGAATGAAACGGGAAAAAGCTATAAAAATATCTGGAAGGCTAAGATCCCCTTGAAAGTCAAAATTTTTATGTGGTTAACACTGCAAAAAGCCATTCTTACGAAGGATAACTTGGTCAAGCGAAAATGGAGAGGGAATGAATCCTGTGTTTTTTGCAATGAAAAAGAGTCTGTGGACCATTTATTCTTTGAATGCGTAACTGCAAAATATATTTGGAGCCTTATGGCATTTGCTTTTGGGGCGACATGTAGACCAAGCAACTTTGAACAATACTGGTTGTGGATTAAAAATAGCTTGCCAGGAGGCGCGAAAGTGTATGCTACTGGTCTGGCCGCAATTTGTTGGGCCATTTGGAAAACAAGAAATACATTATGCTTTGAACAAAAAAGAATTAAATCTCCTACTGAGATTGTCTGTTCTATTTGCTCCCTATTGATATATTGGGCAGGCCTCTTCAAGGAAGATATGGAAGAGCAGATCATCAGGGGTGCGGAAGTGGTGAAGACGGCGGCGCTGAGCTTCCACAAAAAGGATGTTGAGAAGCAGTCCCAAAATAGTCGTCAGATGGTGGCCTATGTTGGTTAGGAAGTTGATAGCTTAGACAGCCTGTGCGCTGTGAGTTTGGAGTCTGTGTTGAGCTCCCTATGTTCTTTCGTTTAAAGCTGGAGTAGCAAGTAGAACGTCTTTTGCAGTAGTTGGTGGCTACGGCCGACTGTTGGGGATCACTTTGTGATCGTAGTTTGTGGTGGTGATATGTCAGTAGTTGTAATTTCGTAATGCCTGTGTTGAACATGCTTTGAACTCTGTAATTTCGTTGCCTTGGTAATGAAATTCGGCTTCGCCCTGGTGGAAAAAGATAACCAATTTTGTTGACATGATGCGGCATTTTTTTTCCAGCTATGAGAGAAATCCACCAATTCTAAGACACTCTTCGGTTTAATCATCATGAAAACTCAACCGCGTTCATATTTTTTTTTTCAGCAGATTCATCTGGCATTGGTAAAGCAACAAATTTATTAGCCAGATCAATATAATCAGACAGGAATATACCATTTACGCACTGCTGATTGCTATAACTAGAAAGCGAAGAACTACAATCTCAGCAAAATTCCTGATGTTCTAATCTATGCAGTCGCCCAGTTGCAGCCACTAATCTACTGTTCAGCTCAAACAGGAACTCTCTGCTCAATTTAACAACCCATCACAGCAGCAAAACTGTCACACTTTGTTATTCTTCAATGAAACACACTAACTGTGTTGCAGTTTCAGGATTCATGCATATAAAAAAATGTCTGACTTAGGATGTAAACAGGTTGCCATAAAAGTAAATATCACAACAATGAACTAACAGTGTTCTGGCTATCCAAATCAACTACAAAGCCACAAGGTACACCAAGACTATGAAGCATATGAAAGCACAGTGTTGTGATTTCAAAATTCTCATTTGATCAGGCTTACAAAAAATTTAAGAAAAGGATGGAATAATCTGCACGTTTCAGGTTCATCACAAGCAGGAATAATACAGGAGCACATATAGGCACAGACCATCACAGGCAGGAATCCTAGAGCACAAATAGTCACAGACCATCACAAACAGGAATCCTGGAGCACCGAGCACATATAGTCATAGACCATGTCAATGCAGGCATAAACAGCTTATATACAAGCCCAACATACTTTGGACTTTTGAAGACACAGATCAAGCGAAAAAGTTCAGTGGAAACACAAACCAGAAAGGCTAACATATTAAGGTCAACAACAATCTCATGGATGCAGAAGGTGATGTCTCATCATACATCTCATGCTACTTACCATTACTACAACCCAGACTGATGACATGAGCACCTCAACTTTCCAAATTTACAAACCCTCATCGTAGTTGTTCATGCACTTGAGCCACTAGCACTTGCTCCCTTGCCTGTAAAAGCTGCACCCAAAGCTGCAGAAATTACAATTTTAAGAACATTAAATGATTTATAGGAATCAACTTTTCCCTTGATGAAGAATTACTTCTGACAAACTAAAGACCTGTTAACAGCAACACTTGCACCAACTCAATAGAAGACATTGGACTCAAGTTGAAGATAAATAGGTCCCTTGATATAGCACCAATATTATCAACCACCCAGATGTAATTAAGTCATGTTGACAGATCGAAGCTAATGAATGAACAAGATCAAAGATAGACACGATGTCAAAGTACATAATGGCTTTTTTATTGTGTCCTGCTGCAGACCTAACTTGGCTGAGGCATAAGTTGTTAGGACAGTACCATCAGAACAAAACAAGCAAAATAGATTTAACACTGATATCACCAACCAATTGGATTTTACATATGGAGCTAATGGGTGAATAGTATCAAAGATAGACACAATTAGGATAAAACCAACAGGCACATCGAACAAGTTCCATAGATGATCCGACATCAAAAGGTTTAGGTAGGATAAAACCAGTTTGATAACAAATTCTGATATTCCACTTTTGCAAAATAGTCATTCTTGAGCATACCATCCGGTCATCCAAAATTGCATGTTAGCATTTCATACACTGCTCATTCTGAATATTGTAAAACCTAAAACTAAGCGAAGGTGTACCTGGAGTGTAAAAGCTCATGTATGGAATAACATTGTAGATATTATGGCCCTCGTAACACTTCTTCACCTCGCAGGTGTCAACATGAACTCTGTAGAGGACATTGTTTGCCCACAAGAAAAGGACACCAATGCCATCTGCAAAGCCAGCCACATAAGGTTCACCTGACCCCAAGAAGGCATCAATATCGGGGAGCAACCTCTCGAGCTCAATGACGCTGGTTTGTATCCACCTATAACAAGTATCCTTACTGGACCAAATGTAGAGCTTGTAATCACGTATGGTGGCCATTCCGAGTTCACCACCCTCCGTGGCTGTGAACACTTTTGGCTCACGAGAGATGCATTCAGCTGGGAGTTTCATCCTAGAGATTTGTCCGGATTGCAGATCATACTTGAGGATTTTGTTTGAGGATGCAAACCCAAAATAGAGCGCATTCCCCAAAGACACGCTGGGCATCCGTGCGGCACAGCTGATGAAGCCAACGGAGACTCGGTGGCTCCATGTGGCAGATTCGGATGAGTAGGTGCACAAGTAGCTGTCCATAGCTTGAGGATCATCGACTATGACAAGAACCACAAGGAAGTGTCCACGGCGGCAATCAAGGTGGTCGCAAGCGCCGGTGGTGACAGAGCAGAGAACCGCCGCAGCAAAGCAAAGCAGCCCCGAGACGGCGTCGGCGACGGGCTGGGCACCTCGCGCTGGACCTTGGTGACGGGATCCCAGACCAGGAGGTCGACGCTGTCACGCTCCGCGGGCTGCCGCTGGAGGAGGACGCGGCCGTGGCGGGCGTCGAGCACGCGCCAGCCGCTGATCTCGGGGTGCGGCAGGCAGAAGGCGGCCGTGGGCACGAAGCGGGACACGCGGGACGCGTTGAGGAGGAACCCCAGCATCGGTGGCGTGCGGTGGAACTCGCGGAACCTGCGCCGGAAGCCCGCGCCCGAGACGAGGCGGCACCAGCACCTGCAGACGAGCGCGGCGCGGACGAGGCCCGCGGGCTCGTGCGGCGGGAAGCGGAGCAGGATCTCCTCGACGAGCTCCTCCGGCAGGGCCCGCGGCGGCGGCGGCATGCCTGATTGCGGCCGGCGCTAGGGTTTGGTGATTTGGGCGGTGGCAAGCTGCAAGCGAGGGAGACGAGAGGAGGAGGAATGAACTGAAGAAAGTGGGCTGCGATGTCATCCGCTTCGGCCAAAGGCCCAAAGGGGCCTCAACACGCTGGCAGTGGGGCCAGGGAGCCAGCGAGACTGAGTGGGCCACGCAAGTGACAGAGTCAAAAAAATTTCTTGGACCGGACCATACGAATCGTCTTGTGGTGGTTCTTTTGTTTAGTGAAAACACAAACATATACACTGATGACTGATCCAACCACAACACAATACGTACGTTCCGTTAATAAAAAAAAAACACAACACGTGCAACACAACAGAAAATTGATCCAAGACACGCTCTTCAGTTGAATGCGTTGTCACAGAAGAATGCACATGGCTTACTGGAACTGATGAACATTTCATGATTCATGACCACATTCTACAAGAATAGCCACAAGCATGCTTCTTGGCAACCTTGTTCCAATCAGTGACGATAAGCAAGGACTCACAAGTAAGCATCCAAAAGTTAATAAGCTGGAATTGGAATGTTGGGTGTTCACTAGATTACAACCGACCCAGAAAGGGGGCGTCAGAATAGTTGTCCTCACATAGAGCTTGTTATATATGCAGCATAACTGCATTTGCTGCTGCTAAATCCCCTCCAGACCAAGAATATCTCACACATGAAAATTCGATGCCACTAACATGATTTTCAGAATACTATAGACAAGCTGCTTTATCTACACTGCCAAGAAACTCTTCAGTGCAATCCTCGTCACACAAGCATATGCTGGCTTACTGGAGTGGAACTGAAAACTTGTAAGGAGATGCATGCACGTCTTCAGTTTGACTAACCATACTATCTCATGATTCATGGCCACATTCTACGGAATATATAACCACACGGTTGGTTGGCCATCAAGAGCTTCTTGGCAACCTTGTTCCAAATCGGTGAAAAGCATATCATGGACTCACAAGTAACCTGAATCTATCCAAAAGCTAAACTAGATTTGGATGTTTACAGTGCAAGATTATTGGTCCCGAAAGGAAGGGATGTCAGATAGTTTTTCTGACATAGTGCTCGTTATATATGCAGCTTTTGCTACTTCTAAATCCACTCTTGATTAAAGAATCTCACAAATGATAACACGTAACACTAGCTAGTATGTTTTTCAGAAAGTTTCGACAAGGTTTTATCTAGGCTGCTGTTGCCTCAGCACCGAGTCCAACGGGAAGCATCCATTCACCCACAAGCCTGACGATTCAAGGTGCAGCAAATGTAAAGCCTGCTACATCCAACAGCTGCAGCTAATCGCCTGCAGTTGAAGTAGTCAGTCAACAAGGGTAAATTATCAAGTGGCGAAAAGAAACAACTGAGCAGATGAAGTAAACAGCAAGTAATGAAGTGCAAATGGAGCAAGTGAAGGAAGCAAATCATTGTGTAGATGCCAATTACTGGCTAAATAGACAAATCATAGTGCGCAGCATTACAAATACAGAACAAATCATGGTTGAGCTCAAAAAGGAAGTCTTAGCTCACTTTAACCTACAGTTGAGAACTAAATTATGAGCCAAATTTTAATCCAGCATTACAGATCACTCATTCCCAGGAGGAGCCCCTGCCTAGCAAACACAGAACAGCAGCTTCAGTAAGTCGAAATGGAATCCCCAACAAGTCAACATTGTTCATGCATCAAGACCAGAATTCAACGCGGCGAACCATGATTCACCATCACCAGTTCACCACCTGCTGCAGTTTTGTTCCATTCAGACCGGAATTCAAGAGCAGTATGCACTATGCAGAGCCACTGATGATTGATGAATCATTCAGCAAAGTGAAACGAACAAAGAAGAATGAATTTGCATGACCAGAGCTTCAACAATGCTCTGTGGCACAGATGTCATACACTCAAACCAATGAAACTGAGTCAGAAGTCAGAATGCATACTTTGATTCATCAAGCCTAGCAAAAATAAGTTACACAGCTCCAGATGTCATGACGATCAAATTAATCCAAAGGAGTGAAAACTTATGCGCTTTGTTATTCTTTGATGATGTCAGTTCTTTTTCCCCCTCGATTTTTACCTGTGCACAAGCTAAATTATGACAAATATGGTCTCTGTCCTATCCTAATTAACTGAGTTATGGTTTCAAGGTTCACACATATACGATGTTCACCAGGTTGCCGACTAAAGTAAATATCACAACAATAAATTAAGTAATTAATAACTTCCTGGTTATCCAATCAAAATGTTTAAGCACACCAAAATTATGTAGGAACAGCATGGAACTTATGAAAGTGCAGCATGCTCATTTTCTAGGGCCTACACAATTTTAGAAGAGGAAGGAACAATATGCACATTTAAGGTTTTCATCACAAGCAGGAATCCAGGATCACATATACTTTTTTTTTTTTTTTTTTGAAAGAGAAGGCAGGATCACATATAGTCACACACCAAGTAGGACAATGCAGGGGTAAACAGATTACATACAAGCCCGATAAAACTTTGGAATTTTGTAGACACAGATCAGGCAAAAAAAAAATTAGGAGAGACAGAAGCCTAAGCCTAACAATCTCATGGATGCAAAAGGTGGTATGCACCATAGATCTTATGATACGTATTTACCATTACCACTACCCAGTTTTACCTTGCTTGAGCTCCTACATGAGATCCTCCAGTTTTTCATGCACTTGAGCCACCATCACTTGGTCCCTCTCTTGTACAAGCTGCTCCCAAAGCTGCAGAAATTTATAACATTAGATGGTTAAAGCATCAACTTTACCCTTGATGAATATATGCTTCTAACAAACCAAACAGAAGTTAACAGCAAACTAGCACCAACTTAATAGAAGACAATGGACTCAACACTCAAGTTCAAGATAAATATGTCCCTTAATTTAGCACCAATATCACCAACCATTTGGATTTTGTTAAGTCACATCGACAGATGGAGCTAATGGATGAATAAGATAAAAGATAGACACTATGTCGAAGTAAAGGCTTTTTCTATTATCCCTGCTGCACCCTGCAGACCTTGCAGGCTGAGGCTACGTTGTCAGGGCCATACCATCAGAACAAATCAAGCTTAATCGATAAACAAACTCCTAGGCACATCAAACAAGTTCCATAGATGATTCAATGTAAAACAATTTAAATAGGATAAAACCAGTTAGATAGCAGATTGTGATAATATTCTACTTCTGCAAATTCGTTATTCTTGAGCACACCATCCAAATTGCATGTTACTATCTCGAATACTGCTGTTTGTAAGTTATCGTAGAACAAAAAGACTAAGCTAAGATGTACCTGGAGTGTAAAAGCTCCTGTAAGGAATAAGAGTGTAGATAGTTCTGCCATTGCCAAACTTCTTCCCCTTACAGGTCTTCAGATCAATTGCGTGGATCAGACCATTCGACAAGAAGAAAATGACACCAATGCCCTCCGAGGAGCCAACCACATGAGGTTGCCGCAAGGATAAGACGTCCTCCACAGTAAGCATTTCCCGGAGCTCAATGACTCGGGGTTGTGTCCACCCAGCATCATCTACTTGAGGAGCATCGTCCTTCCTGGACCAAATGTAGAGCGTGGTACCACGTATCGTGGCCAACCCCAGCACACCAGCTTCTGTGGTTGTGAACACATTTGGGTGATAATAGGTACACATACTTGGTAGTCGAATCCAAGAGATCTGTCCCAATTGCAGATCGTACTTGAGGATTGAGTTTAGATTCCGAAACCCAAAGTAGAGTGCACTCCCCACATACGCGCTGGGCATCAACCGTGCTGTGCCGACTTGGCGCTGGGCGGAGATTGGGCCGTTCCATGTAGCAGATCCAGATGAGTAGGTGTAGATGAAGGTGTTACGCAAACGACAGGCCACAAGAACCACGAGGAAGGGTCCACGGTGGCAATCGAGGTGGTCGCAAGCGCCGGTGGTGTCAGAGCAGAGAACCGCCGCCGCCAAAGTGCGCAGCCCCTCCGACGGGATGGGCACCTCCCGCCTCTCCTTGGTGAAAAGAACCGCGACGAGGAGTCCGCGGGCACCCTCCACGGGCGCCCCAATGCGTTGGAAGAGGACGCGCTCGTGGCGGGCGTCCTCCGCCGCGGCGTGCTGGAAGGGGTTGCGGCGGCCGTGGCGGGTTTCCAACTCCTCCTCGACGCGTTGGAGGAGGACGCGGCCGTGGCGGGCGTCGAGCGCGCGCCACTCGCGCAACTCGCGGAATGCGTTTCGGGGGCGTGTCGGTGTCACCAAGAGAGACACATGTCTGGAGCCGTCGGGGTCGTCGGCCACGCCGTTGGAGAGGAACGCTAGCATGGGGGGCGTGCGGTGGAACTCGCGGTACCTGCGCCGGAAGGCGGGGCTGGAGATGAGGCGGCACCAGCGCCTGCAGACGAGGGCGGCGCGGAAGAGGCCCGCGGGCTGGTGCGGCGGGAAGCGGAGGAGGATCTCCTCGACGTGCTCCTCCTCCAGGAACGGCGGCCGCGGCGGCATGCTTGCCGGCCTGGATTGCGGCGATCGACAGCGCGGCGGGAGGGGTGGTTTGGTCGGGGGCGGGGCGGAGCGGCGAGCGAGAGAAGAAGAGAGAACTGAAATGAAACGGAGAAGAACCGGGACGAGTTGCCAACTTGCCAGCTTTATCCCAAGGCCCACATGGTCCAAACTCGCTGACAGGTGGGGCCTGGGTTGGGACCCAGTCAGCCAACGAGACTTCTCTTCATGCTGCAGGCAAAGCAAACAAGTCGTTGCGTCAGCTCTTGCATGAATGAATTCTATTTTTGCAGCAATATTTTTAGTAACGGTCGATGAATTTTTATTTTATTTTATTTTTATTTTTTGCAAAGAGAGAAAAAGAAGAGGCAAGCAATCAAAATGTTGACATCAGGTAGGAACTCTTCAGTTCAAATCCTCGTCACACAACACAAGAACATGCATGCATGCTGAAGATTATATTGGAATCTGCCATTTCTAACCCTGGCACTGGCAAGGAGATGCATGCATGTCTTCAGTTTGACTAGCATACTCACTCTTTCATGAATATAAACTGGATTTGGATGTTTACAAGATTATTGGCCCAGAAAGGAAGCGGGTGTTGTAGTCAGAGTAGTTGTCCTGACATAGAGCTCCTTACATATGCAGCATTTGGTACTTACTAAATCCCCTTTTGACCAAAGAAACTCACATTACCTAGCACTAGCACGATTTTCATATACTTTAGACAAGGTTTTATCAAGGATGCTGCCGATGCCTCAGCCGAGTCCGACGGGAAGCATTAGTTCGCCCTCAAGCCTGACGATTCTAGGTGCACCAACAAGCCTCCTCCCCCCATCCAACAGCTGTAGCTATTCGCCTGCAGTCAACAACGGTAAATTATCATGTGACCAAAAGAAACAACAGAGCAGATGAAGTAAACAGCAAGTTGTGAAGTGCAAATGGAGTAAGTGCATCCTCTTATAAAATTATCATACCACTTGGAAAAACTATGGCCACAACAGTACAACAGATTGCACACAGCACAGATATCTCCAACTATATACTGAAACAGTGTGCTACCACACAAATGTCATGCATGGCGACTGGCATGTAACCATTTAAAGTCATAAAGGATCATTTCATTCTAATTCCACTGACAAGAGTATAACCCCACGACACCCTCATAAACCTGGGTTTTTCCCCGCATTAAAGAAAGAAATTAAACCTGGGTTTTCCATGCACACTTATATTGTTATATAAACAGACATGCATGATTTCTGTACTACTAACTATAGTTGCTAGCACTTGGTGCTCATCACATGGGCAACTGGTGTTTACATTCGATTTAGCAATGAGGTTGATAAGCTTGCACTAACTGCAACTGATTGGCTGCCACAACTATCTGAATTGACTCATTGAGCATTACACAGTTGCACTATTTAAATTCTGAATGTTCATTTTTTCCTGCACATGGAGCATACTGATTCCAGGATTTCATTGAAATATAAGGTAGTAAAGCATGAGAGCATATGTGGAGTACGATATTGCAAAGGTTGCCAGCTTACCAGCAAGCCCAATTGAGCATGACAAACACTGCTTGAGCTAAAAAATTAAGAGAGAAAAATGCAGAAACCCTGAAGGAAACAGACAGAAACCAGCAGCAATGCCACGGACGCTGAAGAGCCCCAGCATATACCACACGAAATTCACAATTACTACTACATGACTTCACCTTGACTGAGAAGGCCACTGGCCACACATGACCGCTTGTCACTTGAGGCACCTGCCTTTGGTCCACCGTCAGTAGATAGTACTCCCATTACTGCAGGAATGCAAAAGTTTTAAAAGTAACATCAGCTGGCAGAGAAGTCCATTTGCCCAAACAGAACATTTGTTTTCAAATTTTTACCAACCACAAGGTTCAACAGGTTGCCACTATTTGGCTAACCAAAAACAAATAAAAACAATAACTTATTAGCCAAAGCTCTAATCAATAAGTAAATTGACCATACTTTGCAATAAGAGATGAAATCGTAATTCGAGAAGAACACTCTTTGTTTAGCTATCATCAACATTTTTATGGTGTTAAGTTATAACCATTCATAGGTAAAGAATGTACAGGGTTTCGGGAAGGCACAAGACTGAAATTTGAACTGTAGAAGCTCATGTAGATAATGGCTTCTGTCTTTTGGCTGCCCTCCTCTCCTAGTCCTAGACAAAATCTGGAAATATAACATTTGAATCCACGCAATTTTGTGGCACCAGAATTTATCCCACTGAGCAGCAAATCCCAAATAAACACATGTCAGCGAGACAATGAGAAACAAATCCTGAATCACCACGTGAATTGAGTGCCACATTATCTACACATGTCAGCGAGACAATGAGAAACAAAACCTGAATCACCACATAAATTGAGTGTTACATTATCAACTGTCCCAAATTCTGATAGGTTGTCCAGACACCAATAAAAAATGCACAGACATGATTTTTGTATTATCTAACTAGTTGCTAGCACTTGGTGCTCATCACATGGGCAACTGGTGATTACACTGGATTGAGCAATCAGGTAGATGAACTTGCACTAACTGCAACTGATTGGCTGCCTCAACTAAACAAAAACATTTAGGATAAATTAACTCATTGAGTTATTAAGCAATTGCACTATTTAATTTTGAATGCTGATTTTCTCCAGCACATGTATTTTTAGACATAAGGAACCATACTAATTCAGTAATTGCACTACTTTTAGACAAAAGGAACCATACTAATTCTCCAGCAATCTAAATTAGTAAGTATGAGAGCATATGTGGAGTAGGATATTGAAAAGCTAACTAGTGAGCTCAGTTGAGCATGACAAACGCTAATTGAGCTAAAAATTTGAGAGAAAAATGCAGAAACACTGAAGAGAACAGACAGAAACCAGCAGCAATGCTAAAGAGCCAGCATATAGCACAAGATATTCATGATTACTACTACACGATTTCACCTTGACTGGGAAGACTGCTGGCCACACATGACCAGTCATCAGTAGAGGCACCTGGTTTTGGTCCATCATCAGGAGATACTACCCCCGTTACTGCAGGAATGCAAAAGTTTTTAAAGTAACATCAGCTGGCAGAGGAATCTACTTCCCCAGACTGAACATTTGTTTTCAAATTTTGACCAACCACAAGGTTCAATAGGTTGCCACTAACGGCTAACCAAAAAGGTGAAAACACTGACTTATTAGCCACACTAGTAAATAAGTTATTAACCACACTTTGCAATAAGAGATGAAATCATAATTCCAGAGGAACACTATTTGTTCAGCTAACATCCACATTTCCATGGTGTTAAGTCATAACCATTTATAAGTAAGGAATGTACAGGGTTTCAGGAAGGCATGAGACTGAAAGCTGAACTTTAGAAGCTCATGAAGGTAATTAATTGGCTTCCGTCCTTCTGGATGCCTTCCTCTCCCAGCCAAAATTTCGAAACATAACAATTTGAATCCACGAAATTTGTGGCACTAGAAGTTAACTGACTGAGCGGCAAATCTCGATTAAACACATGTCGGTGAGACAACTAGAAGCAAATACTGAATTGCCACATGAATCAAGTGCTACACTATCAACTGTCCCAAATTTTGATCGGTTATCCAGACACCAATACCATCCATATCAGGTGCGCATGATTAATGGATAAGCCATGTATATATAGTGATTTCCCAAGATGTCCCAAAGAAAAAATGTTTTTAGGCAGGAGTGACAGAGATGATGTTGCATTTTCTATAAACTCATTATTCTTAAGCAAAGTTAAGATAAATTGTACAGGAATAAAGATAATCAGGATGGGTGAGACAAGTACCTGGAGTGCAGAAGTTGATGTAGGGAAGGAAAACAATGTGCAACCCCTCATACACCTTCTTCAACCGAGCGGGCATCGTCACCTGAGTGGAATTTATATCAAGACTGAAGACCTCATTTCCAATTCTCAGGAAAACAAGACCATTGCCTTCTGCAAAGCCAACCACATCAGGTGTGGCTCTCCCCGAGTTACAAAGGGGAGGCAAAGCAATGGTCTTCACTTCTCCCCATCCCAACTCTCCATCCCTTGGCACTATGTAGAGCATAGAATCCTCCACTGCTACTAATGCCAGGCGACCATCCCCCATAGTAATGACCTCTATTGGCACAAGGGGAAGAAAGTTTTTGCACGAGTGTGGAGGAGTCTGTTCTATAGAATAGTGCTGCCTGCACCAATCATACATGATCATCCTAACCCCACTCGTGAAGTAGAGTGCATTCCCCACGAGGGGGCTGCATGCAGAGTCCCCCCATACCAAGAAGGGGGTGAGACGGGGTATGGTAAAACTAAAATCATAAGGGGATCCCTCGACGGGCCACGCGGCAGCCTCCGACGAGTAGACGCAGATGCGTATAGTGCTGCGATTGATGATGAGGAGAACGACGAGGAAGTGTCCACGGTGGCAGTCGAGGTGGTCGCACTCCGCGGCCGGGACAGCGCAGAGCACCGCAGCCTTCAAGCTGATGGGGCACGAGTGCAGCGGCAGCCTGGGCAGCTCCACCATCTTGTCCGTGATGGGGTCCCAGACGAGGAGGTCGATTGCGCTGGCGTGGCCGCGGTCCAAGTGGTCCGCGTCGCGCAGGAAGAGGACGCGGCCGTGGCGCGCGTCGAGCGGGCGCAGGCCGCGGTGGTCGGCGCGGGGCTTGGGGCGGAAGGAGGACGTGGGGACGAAGCGGGCGGAGAAGAAGCCGTCGCCGTCGCGGTCGCCGGGGTCGCGGAGGAATCCGAGCATGGGGGCCGTGCGGTGGAGGGCGCGGTACCTGCGGCGGAAGCTGGGGCCGGTGGCGAGGCGGCACCACCGCTTGCTGGTGGCGGCGGCGCGCGCGAGGCTCGCGGGGTCGGACGGCGGCACGCGGAGCAGGATCTCCTCCACGAGCTCGTCCGGCAGCGGCGGACCCATGGCGGCGGCGGCGGAGGGAAGAGGGCGGAGCAAGGGTTTTCGTCGGTTCCGATTCGGCTTTGGAGCTGTTCTGTTCTGCCAGGTGGGGCCACTGGCTCAGTGAGATACTCCAGCGGCAAACCTCTGTTAAGAATGGGATCAGCGGCGACGGCGTGCTTTTGGAGTTTTGGGCTTTGGCACGCTGTTATCGCAAATCCAATTTAGGGGTCGTTCACCGCTTTCCATATGAGCAAACGCTCCGACCGCCTCTTTCTTTTCTTTTTTCCGTCACGCTCCCTTTTTCTTTTTGGTCCAGCCATGTGACATCTTTATACATCTCTACCCTCGTGATAAGTTCAAATTCCAAACACGAACATTCCAAAGATCGAACCCCCACCTCACCGGAGCAGTAGCCACTGTCGGGAGGCTTTGAGTTCTCCGTTTCCCCATCACCCGGAGTTTTGTGATCGGGAGGGGATGGAGTTCACGGAGGCGTTCAAGCAGACAGGCCCGTGTTCCTTCTCCCCCGACTCGCGCTTCCTCGCTATCGCCGTAGACTACTGCCTCGTCGTCCGGACGTCGTCTCACTCAAGGTACCCACACCGTCGTTCCCCATCTCCTTTCTCTCTGTCCATCCATGGGCTCGTGACTCAGAATGAGGATTTAGGGTTTGGGTTCCTGGTGTAATTGCTGAATCTATGGAAGAACTTGGGTAATGTGAGCCGATCTAATTCGAGCTCATCCATGGAATGCGCCTACTTCTACCGATCTGAAATCCTAGGGTTCAGGAGTAGGCTGTGCTTAGCTCAATTTGACGGTGCACTTTGGATGGATGAATCTCTGTAGTCTGTACCGAATGCTAAGTGGCCTGATCTGGAGGTTAAGTGGCGCATGCCTCTGATTGGGTATATCGGCTAGCATTTTGCATTTGGCACTATTTTGTTTGAGAACTGTGTTTCGATTGCTTGGCTCCTAAAAGTTCCATGAACACTTAGGGGCCGTTTGGATCCTTTCATTTTGGAGGAATTGAAATCTACTTAATGGATTAGGTTATTTGGTCTGGAATTTGACATTCCACGACTTTTCCAAAGTTCAGCCTATTTTAAATTTGTGGGGTGGGAGATAGAAATTGACTTTATAGATCTCCATGTTATGTTTCTTCTACTACTATGCAATTCATAGCACATTCTTCAGTTTGCTCCCCTGTAACAGAAGTGCAGCACATAAGTATCTCCTCCATATGGTCAATAGTAGTATACAAATATGTTCAGCATACAACTATATTAGCTTAATTGATCTGTGCCGAAATTATGATTATTAGAATGGAATTCAATTCCAAGGATCCAAACGGGGCCAGGTGTTTAGCTCAGTTGACAACTCCAGCTTCAAGAATTCTGGGAGCTGGGTATTCCTATTGTCATTTTGTCTCTAGCTTAGATTGAGAGTACTTATTCAAACGCTGCTAAATGGAGCCTTTACGTTTCATGCCTGCAAATTTCACATCAAGTATTATGGTTTAAATTTTCAAGAATGGTCACATCATGTATATGTCTTCCAAGTTTCTTATTTACCATATTTTTTAGACAGTCTTATTTACCATATAGATGAACTCAATAACTCATGAGGTATATTAATTTCAAGTCTGGCATGAGCTCATATTGTTACAAAATATGTGTGCTCACACTGAACACCACATTAATGCGTCCCTAAGCTTGCTCATCAATGTATGCTTGAACTAACTTATGCAGGTGGTACAATTGTTTTCATGTGTGGACAAGATAAGCTCTGTGGAGTGGGCACCAGATTCAGAATATATTCTATGTGGACTTTACAAGCGGTCCATGGTGCAGGCTTGGTCACTGAGCTAGCCTGACTGGACCTGCAAGATTGATGAAGGTCCTGCAGGGATTGCATATGCTCGCTGGAGCCCTGACAGTCGTCATATACTAACTACATCCGAGTTTCAGCTCCGTCTCACTGTGTGGTCACTCGTAAATACAGCATGCATGCATGTCCAGTGGCTAAAGCATGGTTCTAGAGGTGCTTCTTTTGCCAAGTATGGGAAGTTTGCTGTAATCTGCACCAGGCGTGATTGCAAGGATTACATAATTTTGGTGTCATGTCAGTCCTGGGAGATAATGACTGTCTTTGTCATTGGCACAGTAGACTTAGCTGGTGTTGAATGGTCACCAGATGATAGCGCTATTGTTGTCTGGGATTCACTTCTTGAATACAAGGTGCATGCACTTCCTCTTCACAAATCCATGTCGGTTTTTGTGTGATTTGACATGTGCCTGTTCCATTGACTTGCATTTCTATGAGCAACTTTGGTCTTTAGTTATCCTCTTTCTTATGTGTTCATGAAAATTATCTTTACTTTCAGTATCTCATCATCTTACATAGCAATTTTGTAGCTGGCAAACATTTGGTTGACTAATTCAAGTTTAACCTGAATTAACGTTTCCATTGATCCGAGTTAACTTGTTGTCTTGTACCACGATCTTTCCTTTTTCCTAAAAGACATATATTTTCTTTTAGGTTGTCAACCTTATGCCTCAGCTATTGTTGTTGTATGTAGGTTTTAATGATTGAACCTTCCGTGTTATGCTTCATAGTTTAACCACTAACAGTCAACTCTAAAGAGTTCATTTCATCTTTTTTCTTACTTTAAACTAAGCATAATACAATTATGCAGAGAAACTAACTACAATGACCCTTCAAGGAGAAAGCTTATTACAGGTTCTGACATCCCTTTTTTTGTCATTTACAGGTTCTGATATATTCGCCAGGTGGAAGGTGCTTGTTCAAGTATCTAGCTTATGAAAGTGGGTTAGGTGTGAAAACTATTGCTTGGTCACCATGTGGACAGTTTTTAGCAGTGGGCAGCTATGATCAAGCAGTGCAGACTTTTTGAATCACCTGACATGGAAAACTTTTGTGGAATTCTCACATGTAGGGTATATTCAAAGTCCTTGCAATGCTGCTATATATATAGTAACTCAGTCCATTATTTTGTTGACATGTTATATTAGCACAGCTGCATGGTCTAAATTTATTTCTCCAACAAACAATCATGATATATAATTTTAACTTCCAAACAGAATGGGCAGGAAGTGGATGACCCATGGCACCTTGATATGTCAGACTTATGTCTAAGTGAAGGCTTCTCTTGTAACATGCAAGACATGGCACAGGTCAGTTGAAGCATGATCGTTTCATACGATTTCCCATGCTATTGCTTTTCTATGTTTTCCATTGGTAGACCTTTGGATTACTCTTTAAAAAACATTTATTGCTTGATGAATTCCCTTCTTAAAGTTGGATATGGCGGCCCATATTATGAGACTAGGATCTTATCGTATCCAACGAAATGGAAACTAAAATACTCAATAGGGTATTGTCTAGCAATTTATGCTCCTGCAGTCTGTAGTAGACTTGTAATTTTATCTCTCCCACGTGTGTTTTTCGAGAACGTGTATTACATGTAGAAGGGGAAGTGCAACAAGCTTCCTAATAAAAAAAGCAGCCACAAAGTGGGCAGAGTTACAACAAAAGAAGAAGAAAAAAAAACTATAGCTAGCCACCTAAGAGAAGAGGGGTGACGGTTAAGTGCCAGAGGGACCGGAAAGAAACAGAGAGGCCATGTCCTTCAGGATGCTAACTATCAATTAGATAATAGTAACTTGGTTAACTTGTTCTGTAGTAGTTACTAATATAGATTTATGCAGTGTAACTTATCTATATAAGTTTTATAGAATAACTTTTCAACATAATTTAGAAATATAAATTATGTGGTCTAACTTATCCACATAAGTTTTTTAGAGACTAACTTATATACATAAGTTGTTGTGAAACTTATATTTTGTCAAGTTATGTTCTGAGTTACTTTTCTAAGTTGTGGTCATAACTTGAATCACAACTATGATAAGTACAAGTTCTCTATATACTAGAGACCATAGTTATAGTTCAATTTGTGTTAGTTCTTTATTTTTTATGAATATTTATTTGTTTTTTAGTAGTTTCAAATTATATGTTTTTTTCTCTTTTGGTTTTCAATTAGATAATACTAATCTGGATAGCTCGTGCTGTAGTACTTACTAATGTAGGTTTGTGCAGTGTAACTTATCTATATAAGTTTTACAGAATAACTTATGAGCATAACTTAGGAGGTTATGTTGTGGGTGTAACTTATTCACTTAAGTTGTATTATTTAACTTGAATGTTTAAGTGTTTGCTCATAACTTGTAAGTTTAATCTGCACTCATAACTTGTATGCTTTAGTTCTGTCCTACAAGTTAATAAGTTAGTATATTCAACTTGTAAGTTTTATTTTGCACACAACTTTTGTTCTGCTCATAATGTGTTGTAGATTAGTTTTGTAAAGCCTTTTAGTCCCAAACAAGATTGACCAGGCTAGAGATGGAATGCAAAGAGGATCTTAGAAAATACAAGCCAAATCTGTACTGACCACTAGTATGATTTAACAAGATTGTCTTGTGGTTTAAAACTGTACAGTATCTCTAATCTTAGACTCATATAATTTTTTACTGTTAAGATCATTTGCTAGTCTCCAACAACAACAACAATAAAAATGATGTTGGGCTATTACTAATAATAAGCCAAGATGAATTTAGAATTTTTTTTTCTTATTTTGTCTGATTTCTATGGTTACTAAACCAACCAACTATTTACTTTAAAGTAATGTGGAGCTGGTTGAACAATATAGGGCATTCTGAGTTGATTGTAATTTTTTAAGCTGTAGTATTTAGACTTGTAATTTAGTTGAGTTATTTTTATTGGTGATAATATTAATTAGTAAGCCTATATGGAAATACAAACTTGTCTTTCTTTTAATTTTTTAGTCATTCCAAACTCATGTTTCAATGCCTAAGATGATGATGATAGGTGCTCTTACGAAACTTCAGATAGAGCTAATTGAACAACGTGAGTTTGGTTTCATACTTAAGCTGAAATACAGTATCATGCCTTATAAGCAGTTTATTGTCTAGTTGACAATGTTTTACGTTAAGAGGATATACAAATTTATTAAAATATTTATGTTAGTAGTTCCCTCTATATTCCTGTGCTTGTAGTTCGATCAGAGCCAACTGTCATTACTATGATGGAATCCGTTTAGTGAAAATATCAAATCTTATGATTGGTTTGATGCAGTGGTTAGTTGTTTGAATTTTAGGCTTCTTAAATTCCAACAATCTATGGGTAAAAGGACTATCTGTGAGAAATTGACTTTGTCTGGCTGCATTTTTGTCCTATTTGTAGGTATTTCTTTTTAATGATCACACATATCTTTTTAATTTCTAGTTAAATTGTGCACTATTTTTTAGTAAATTGTTTTTAGAGACTTTACTCATATTGTCATTTTTATGTCTCTGTTTTTATTTGTTGTTGTTTTTGCATTCAGGTTGTCTACTTTGATTATTTGGGTTCACATGTCTCTGCATTACTTTTGGTTCTATGTTTTCAAGAAGCAAAATCAATTAAAATTAAGGCTACATATCCTTTGTTTGCATAGATGCTAAATATCAATTAAATAATAATAACCTAGTTAACTTGTGATGTACTACTTACTAATATAGATTTGTGTAGTGTAACTCATCTATATAAGTTTTATAGAATAACTTTGTGTAGTATAACTCATCTATATAAGCTTTATAGAATAACTTGTGAACATAACTTAGGAATATAAGTTATATGGTCTAACTTGTCCACATAACTCTTTTTAGAGACTAACTAATGTGTATAAGTTATTAAGTTATTGTGAGTAACTTATATCTTGTCAATTTATGCCATAAGTTACTTTTCTAAGTTGTGGTCATAACTTATCTCACAATTATGATAAGTTCTCTATATACTAGAACCCATAGTTATAGTTCAATTTGTATTAGTTCTGTATTTTTTTTTGCTGAATGTTTCTTTTTGTTTTTTATGTTATGTTAATTTCTAGTTTCAATTAGATAATACTAACCTATATAACTTGTGCTGTAGTACTCATAATATAGGTTTGTGCAGTGTAACTTATCTATATAAGTTTTACAGAATAACTTGTGAGCATAACTTAGAAGTATAGGTTGTGGGTGTAATTTATACCCTTAAGTTTTAGAGACTAATTTATGTGCCTAACTTGTTGTGAGTAACATATATCTTGCCAAGTTATGCCACAACTTACTTTTCTAAGTTGTGGTCATAACTTGTCTCACAATCATGATAATTGATAAGTAAAAGTTCTTTATATACCAGAACCGAATTGTACTAGTTCCTTATTTTTGTTGAATATTTCTTTATTTTTCATGTTATGACTACAAGGACAAGAATTTTTTTTATTAACTTTAGTATATATGTAGATTTTTTTTGGGTGTTTACTATTAAATGTCTTTACTTCATACAGGGCGCATAGAAAGATAGTCTCAGTTTGAGATTGCATCACATGAAAATAAGTATAATAGATTGACAAAAATAATAAAGAATCCATGAGCAGAAGCACCTTTTGATGTCGTAGAACGCATAGGGTAACATATACTATCAGCTTGAACCTTCTCAAAGTGTTGATCGCTAATTATAGTAATGCATTATATAAGACTAATTATCGCATCACATGATTAATTTTGCATGTAGTCAGTCAATCAAAATGAGACACTGAGAAGGCTCTTTGTTCTGTAAGACGGGAGAAAATTTCTCAGGGTCAAAATTGGAGTTTCAGTCCTATTTGTTCTAAGGGTTAAAATAACTATAGTGGGTTAAGAAGTTATGTACATAACTGCTTTTTTCATAACTAATAAATTTTGTGTTGAATAACTAGTTCTATGGCTAAGTTATCACATAACTTAGAATATATATCTTATGAAAATAATTAGTGTAAAGCACTTATGTAAGTTGCATAGAATAACGTAAAACCATAATTTATAGCATGGGCTAGCTTAATAATACTTATAGAACTTCTCTATATGTCAAAACTTGACTTATAGTTGTATATTTAGTTCTCATAGTCTAGGTCATAATTAATGTGAGCCCAGTTAGTCTAGATCATAATTAATGTGAGCCCAGTCCCAACTGTTGAGGATTTTTTAGAAGTTCTAGTCATACAACTCACAAGAAGAAACTTTTGTATGCTGCCCCACCCGAATGAATCTTTGAAACTTATGCTGTGGCTGGACATTTTATCTTGGGGAAAAATCATCTATTGAAGTTGAAGCTTCTAATACTTGTTTCATACAAGTCTTCATGATTTTCATTCGATTTTTCAAGCCTTCATCATTTCTTTGTTTTCATTTCAGGAGCCAAGAAAAGACAGAAAAATCGATCAAATTAAAAGAGAGAAAAATTGATCAAAATAGGTGACCATAGTAGCAGATAAACTCATCAGTTTTATCTAGTGAGATGTGATTTGTTTAGTCTGATAGTGTCGGTCAAATAATTTTGTCTTCTAATCTCTTGCTACATACTCAAAGTACTACAATATATTTTGTATATATACGTGGGATTGGAGATCTAGCTTTTTAGTTTTTAAGCAAATATTGCTATCTATTTGTGTGTGAGGAGAAAGATTACGAAGTACTGTCTATGCTGGATGCTTTTATACAAATTTAGTTCATTTTGTTGTATAAGATGTAAAAGTTACTTTTATTTTTCTCCCCCACCCTTTTTTAAACCCATTTTCCCATGTTCCCGAATAAATGGTTAGTTTCTGAAAAAAAAGAAAATAGTGATGAATCCTAAAGAGAGTGTTATTGTCGCAGAGGAAAAACAAAAAAGATGTTGTATAACTTAAAGACTCTTAACTTTGTACTCTAAATTATGTTGTGTAACTCTATTAGTCTAAGTTACGTGCATGTGGAAAGAGAATGAGACTTGCTTTATGTGCATGTGGAAAGAGAATGACAGACTTGCTTGCGCGCACGCGAAAAGAAATCGAAACCATCGCTTCCGTGCAGAAAAAAAAAAAAATGAGTAGCACACCTGCTAAATCAGGAAATAAGTGGAAATTATTTATTCCTTAAATGGAAACCAGCGGGCTGTCGGAACGTTCGCCGGATTCGAACCGGGTGAACGTTCGCGATATAGCCACGCCCCGCTGTTATTTTGAACAAAAAAAAAAAAATTCTCGAGGAAAATGCCAAACACTTTTCAGTTCCTTGGGTAAAGAACTTCGATAAAAAAAAGATAAAAGAACCCACTTCGGAACGCAGAAATTTCAAAGGAATCAGTTTATTTTTATTTATAGGAAAAAACACAGAAAATAATTTAAAAAAAACCGGCATTCCAAAGGAGGCCTAAGCTGTTAAGCACAGTGCCATAATGAGTGTAAAACAGGATGCATCATTGCAGAGTGTGATTCGATCTGTTGACAAAATGGCAGCAGCGTTGAACCAATGAAAAAAAAAAAAGGAATCCAACACGTTTCTGTACTGCAATGGAATGGAATGTTGAACGCAAGTCTGAAAGCACAGAGATTGATGTTGCTCTGCTCTGTAAGCTCGCCTTCATTACTCTGCAAATGAGAGAGCACACGATTAGTTGTAGTACATCACTGACGGCATGAATCCAACTCCATTACACTTGCACATTTCAGTTGTGCTATAGGAGTAGGAAGAGCTTACGAGCTCTGAAACGAAAATAAACCTTCATCTTTAACACGTGCTTAACAAGCCTAGGACTAGGACTAGTACTATTGGCAGAATTCACAAAGTGATGCTCCATTTTTCAGAGAAGCGCTTCCTCTTAGCACCTCTAGCTAATTCTTAGGCCTCTCCAATTTCACAATTACAGACAGCCGTAGCAGGGCGGTATCCAGGTCCTCCATGCCAAGACATCAGATCTCACAAGCAAGGATATATGATCATCAGTTGCCCTTTTGCACTTTTTGGTTGTAATTAACTATAGAACATGAATTTCCTTTAGGCCGAATTTGTAAAATGTTATTCAAAAGATTGTGCTCTGCAAAGCATACCTGAGCATTAGGGATGGGACATTCTCCAACAACATATGAAAATCTGAATAATGAATCTTGAATCCTCTGTTGTTCTGACACTACTGCAGACGAGCAATTGATGGTTATCTAACAGATATACAGAATATTAATTATCCAAATACCGTTGCTCGTGTGTGGATTCTTCTCAACCTTATTTCAGTTCTGCATTGTTACTCTCCAGTCAATCTCCATATGGAGCTACCCTTTCGACCTTTCCATTTGTTTTCTTTTGTAAGTGAACCAAAAGTATCAGCAATTGACAAAGCTGGCAGATTCTATCTATGGGACTTCCAGTGGATTTCTGTCGGAAATATTGGAGAGCACTGAGGATGGCACAAAAACATCAAGCCTTATTTTTCTTTCCTTCCTCGGTTCTCATGAAGCCACAAAATATCATAGCAAACTAAAACTACGTTCTCATGAAGCCAGAAGATATCATAGCAAACTAAAACTATGTTCTCACGCACATGCTCGGAACTGATAAGTCATAACTCATAAGTGTTCAAGTTTCAGTACAATTTGGTACTTTCAATATAATACACATAGTTGCTTATATGTTAAGTAAACTTGAGAACATTTTAGTGTAAAATCTGGAACGAAGTACTTCTAAGCAGTCCTGTTATTCCTTATGCAGCTTTACACAGTAAAACTGAGAGTGTGATCTAAGGACCTATCTTCGAATAAAGAACATGTCTACATACTGGGAACTTGATATTTTTCGTCAATGCACAGATAAATGGTATCATCCTGTATAGTTTGGTTGTATAGAGATTGTAGATATTTATAAGTTGAACCTAGTCATGTCTGGATGTACTGTAAGAGTGAGATTTGAATTGTTTGACAAGGTTAACCCCTTTGCTGTTAAGCGGTGCACACCATATGTGCCCTTGTGTAAAAAAAAAAAAAAAATCAGCCTAATGGCTTTCTAATTAATCAAAACCATTGAGCTGGGCCTTTTTACCCCCCATTAATTGACCGCAAACAAATTGTATGCCAAGTTTAGAAGCTGTGAACAAATAATTGTATGCCCTTGTGTAAACAAATTGTTAATCAATCACTTCAGAGCTCTGATCACTCTCCAGCTCCAACAGTAAATTAAACAAGTCTTTAGTTATCCAACCAAAATTAGAATCCACGAGATATTGAAGCACAATAAAATTATGTAAGAATAATATTAAGTGCATGAAATTGTGGTGCTTTGATTCATAACGATCACATATTTGTGCCCAGATACTTTGATACTTTCAAAGTGAAGATTAATATGCAGATTTCAGCCTTTCATGGCAAGCAGGAACAGCTTACACAGACAAACCTGAAAAAACATTATCACCAAAAAAGCTTAAGAGGAATTCCAGCTTGAAAAAAAGAAACCCCAGAGACTCTAGCACCAATCTCAATAATGCTATATCACTGTCGTGCGATTTAGCATTACTACTACCTAATTTCCCCTTGATCAAGCAGTTCTGACATAGGCACCTTGAGTTTTTCATGCATTTGGGCAGTCCTCACTTGGCCCCTCACCCATAAAAGCTGCTCCCAGTGCTGCATAAATTTTTTAAAAAATAGAAAATAACAGCAGATAAATTTAGTCCAAAGATTCTGACAACAGCAGTTAACAGAAACACTAGTACAAACTCATTAAGAGACAACATAATCCAGTTCAAGACAAATATTTCCATCATTTTAGTACCAATATCGATCGCCATGTATTTCTATTTTGCTAAGTCATATTGATAGATCAGAGCTAATGAATGGATGAGCAGGACTAAAAATAGGCAGGCACATCACATCTGGAGTATAGACGCCCATCAAAGTAAAGAACTTCCTGGCCAAGACTACGTTATATCAGGACCCTACAATCTGAGTAAAACAAACATGCATAACAGATGAATAGATTCCAAGGCACACATTTACCGGTTTCAAAAATGATCCACAATCAAAATATTCAGGTAGGATTAACCCAATTTAACATCAGATTGGCCATCAAGACTTTACATTAGTACAACAAGAAGAATATTTATTACTCATCATTCTGAATACAAAACAAAACTAGAGAGTTGTACCTGGAGTATAGAAGCTCATCATGTAAGGCAAGGCCTTCTCCACAGTTACATCCTTGGAAATCTTCTTCATCTTTCTTGTGTTCAGATCAACTGTGAAGAGCACATCATCTGCCGTTAAGAAAAGGACACCGGCCCCATCCGCGAAGCCAACGATCCGAGGTGATGAGGTCCAGATGGCATTACTACGGAGCAGCATTTTAAGCTCGATGACTCTATCTTGTACCCATGGAGCATGTAGTCTCCATCGAGCATCTACACTAGGACCGTCGTCCCATGACCACATGTACAATTATGATCTGTCTAGGACGGTGTATCGCAGCCTACCATCCTCTGTGGTTGTGAACACATAATGGAACACTACAAGGGAGTGCATAGATGGTACAAAAATGACAGACGTTTCGTGCAAGCATAAATCGTACTTGAGAGCTGTGTTTGACCCCTCTGACGCGAAGTAGAGCGCATTCCCCACGTGCGCGCAGGGCAAGGAGCTGACGCTGACATAGTCAGCGGGGTGAAGAGGGAAGATCCTGTCACTCCAAGTGCCAGAATCTGATGAGTAGGTAGTGAAAGATTTAGAGCTTAACGTGGTAGCCTATCTTGGCTTCCCACGGTTTCATGTTTCATATATATAAAGCTTACAGACTTGTGTTACAAGATTGGGGTTTCGGTTGAGATATGTACAACAAACTACAGATCAAATCTACTCTAATCGAAACCTCCTAATACTTGGACGCAGCCAAGTTGATCACGGTCATATGCCGTGTTTTACACAGACTTAGTTGCTATTCTAACACCCTCTCTCAATCGATGCTTGTGTCTTCCACAAGATTCAGATTGCGTTTGAATTCTGCTAACTTACTCTATGGCAAGGCCTTTGTGAATCCATCTGCTAACTGATCATGAGTAGATATAAACCGAACTTGTAACTGTTTGCGTGCAACCCTCTCACGCACAAAATGAAAATCAATCTCAATATGCTTAGCTCTTGCATGAAACACTGGATTTGCAGCCAAGTATGTTGCTCCTAAATTATCACACCATAGTACCGGCTTTACTCTTGAACGAATACCAAGTTCGGCCAGTAGGGATTCTACTCAAATCACCTCTGCTGTAGCATTGGCCATTGATTTATACTCTGCCTCCGTACTTGATCTGGACACTGTAGGCTGTTTCCTTGCACTCCATGAGATGATATTATGTCCTAGGAATACAGCAAATCCTCCAGTAGAGCGTCGATCATCAAGACATCCTGCCCAATCGGCGTCAGAAAATGCACTTATGTCTGGAGGGTTATCCTTCCAAATTATCAGTCCTGTATTCTCTGTATGCTTGACATACCGCATGATTCTCTTTACTGCAGTCCAGTAAGAAGTGGTGGGCGCATGAAGGAACTGACAGACTTTGTTTACTGAGAACGCCAAATTAGGTCGTGTAAGTGTCAAGTATTGAAGCGCTCCAACTACACTTCTATATCTGGTGCTGTCCTCAGGACCAAGAGGTGTACCATCTTCCTTTGATATCTTCTCTGATGCCGACAGAGGTGTAGGAGAAGGTTCGCATTTCAACATACCAACTCGAGTCAGGATGTCTCTAGCATACTTCTTCTGAGACAGCAGTAGACCCTCTCTGGTTTTCACCACTTCTATGCCCAGAAAATAGTGAAGATCACCTAGATCCTTCAAGGCAAAATCTTCCTTGAGAGCTGCTAGCAATATATTGACTGCATCCTGAGATGAGCTGGTCACAATTATATCATCCACATATATTAACATATAAATTGTAACACCTTTCCTGGAATATATAAACAATGAAGTGTCTGACTTTGAAGGTACAAACCCAAGATCAATAAGTTTAGAACTCAACCCTTGAGTACCAAGCTCTTTGTAACACCTCAGTGTTAAACATGCATTAGGCACCTAATCAATTAACCCTAATCATCATTTGGCATAGCATGAGCATCATCAAGCATTTAAATGCATCATCATTTCATGTGTTGCATTGGTTGCTAATTAAATGCTTAATTGTTTGAGTTAGTTAATTAATTAGCTTGCAATTGCTTGATCAAGTTTGGAGTCCCTTGCCCAGCAATTTGAAAAGTTTTAATAAATTTTATTGCAAAAAGAATTGGTGCCTTTTGGAGCAAAAGAAAAATAATTGGAAAAATCCCTTTTTATACCCTAAATTCAAAATGAATTTGTGATTTAAAATTTATTCAGAATTTTGAGAGGAGCCTTAAATGAAAGTTGTTCAGTTTGAAACTCTCTACAATACTTGTTTTGGGCATATTTCTTGAAAATGAATTTAAATTTGTCAAAAGGGTGCTTTGGTGTTTCAGTTTTAAATTTTTTTTTTTTTTTTAAAAAAAAAGATCACCATGAGCGGCGGGCCGATTCGGCCAGCGTCGGCCAACGGCCGCGCCTCCGCCGCGCGCCTGCTCCTCCAGCGCCCCGGCGCCCGCGCCAGCGTCGGTCGTGGCCCGGCCGGCCCCGAGGCAGCGCTTCGCCACGCCGGCTGGCCGTCGCTTTGCCGCGCCCGCCGCGTGGCCGGCGAAGCTCAGCAAGCGGACCCCACGCCGGCCGCTTCACCCGTGCAGCGCCCGAAATGGAAACGCTTTCGCCTCCATTTCGCTCGCCCACTCGCTCGACGCCTCTGCCTCGCTCTCCCTCTCGCGCGGCTGCAGCGGAAACCGCCCAGCGGCTCACCATTACCGCCGCCACGTGCTCGCCGCCCCGTTAAGCGCGCCCGAGCCCCGCCAACACATGCATGACCTCCGCCGCCCGTTCCCGCTGCGCCCGAGCCACCAAACGCCGCTGCACTGCCTCGATAAGGGGCGCATTGCGCCACCCGCACCCGTCGCGCCCATGGCCGGAGCTCGCGGAGCTCCACCGGTCCGCGCGTTTCCCTTTCACCACGCTCTCCCCTCTCTCTATGGTCGCGCGCACGCGAGCCGCCGGGGATTCGAATCGCACTCCGGTGAGCTCGGGTGGGCCGATTGGAGCTTCAGCGCCGCCGCACGCGGGAGCTCGCCCAGAGCTCCACGCTCCGCCCGTGCCGCCATGCACGCGGCCGCCACTGCTGCGAGCACACCACCGCCGCATTCGCGCGTAGAGCCGTCGCTAGGGTTTGCATGCGCTCGCGCGCTCCTCGGCTGGCCTTGCCATCGCCGGAGACGCTCGGAGCGCCGTCGCCGTCAGCGCAGCTCGCGCCGCCGCTGCCGTCGTCACTTTCCCGACCGCCGCCCGCCGGCGCAACCAACACCACCGACGGGTGCGCCGCGCGATGGGGGGGCACGTTGGTGCCACCCCCCGCCGCCGGCAACCTCGCCGTCGGCGACGGCGCGCCGGTCAATGGCCGGCCAGCCTGTCTCGGCCGGGCCGACAGGTGGGGCCGGGTTGACCCCCTGGCCCGCCTGGCAGCGGCTCGCGGGTCCACTGGACCGAGCCCATGAACCCTGGGCTTCGGCCCTTTTTCTTTTATTTATTTTCCGAAAATTTGTTTAAGTGAGTTTGAATTTGTTGCTTTGGTGCAAATGGAATCCAAATCTGGTGAAACTTGTTTTGTTAGACTTCTAGTGAGTAGATCTATCACTTAAAAATATGAGATGTATTTTTGGTGACTATTTTCTGTGTTGATTTATTTAGATGCTTAAATGGTTGAAAACTGAGTAAATGCATAATAAATAGAATATTGCTCTGAAAAATATGATTCTTGTTTTGTTAGTCTTGTTATGAGATGTACTTTCTGTGAAAAATGTATAACATGCAGATCCTGTGTAGAAATATTGAGATGTGATTTAAATGCATTTCTAGGCAGATTCTTAAATGATTTTTAATAAAATAATTATAAGGAATTATGCCCTGGTAATTTTTGCTGACTGCTCTTGTACTAAGAAGTTCTAGATAAAAATATGAAATCTGTTGTTTGATACTTTTCATAATACAAAGTTATTGAATGTGCATTTCTGGCCTGCTGCTTTATCTTTTTGTGTAGGCTGTTGTGCTTGATGAATTGCTACGAAAATTTTATCATGGCCTTGTTATAGCATGAAGTAGCTCCTGTAATTTTTGTAGATTTTTCTGGACTATTTAGACAGAGGTCACAGTTCAAGCTTGTTTATTCACATGAAATGATAAGCATTGGAATTAAATGATTTATGGAGTTCTATATTACTTCTTGTGCACTTTGAATATGCTATACTTGCTGGTCATGTAATGCAGTACCATGACGGAAATGTGGTGTTTGGATATGAGTAGTGATATTTCTCTGTATTCATGTGATGTGTGTATATGTGTGTGTGCCTACACACCACTCTTCTTTATGCACTTCTCTAAGTGTCTAGAGAAGAGGTATGCATATACTCAGTAAATGAGTTAAATTATTAGTAGAGAGGAGATATGCACCTACTCTGTCAAATGATCTGTTAATCATCTTCGTTCATGAGCATCATACGCGTATGCATTCACTGTACTTATGCATGTGCATCGCATCATACAAAAGTTCGCGGGGAGGACCTCCCGTATTCGAGACCGAGCAGGATCATCCGGAGGAGCCTCGGTAGGAGGTTCCACAGGAAGAAGGCGAAGAAGAGCTGCCTGAGTGTCCTAATCACCGCGCGTCAGACTTCGAGCAAGGCAAGCACCGGAGCATTTTCTTACCTATGCTTTCTAACAGTCTAATTATGCTTTATGATTGTTGCATTAAGTATAGGAGTTGTGTGAGACCGTTGATGCATTATATCCTTGCTTTACCATTGATTATCCCACCTTGCTACACCCCCGCTAGTCTAGGGCGAGTATTATGCTTAGCTTGTTTAGACGGTAGAAGTCGGGTGATTTCCTATCATCCGCGAGTATAGGTGGTTACTTGTGATTGATGGAAAGCTTATGTTGATATCATCTGGTTAATGGTTATGGTCGTGATAAATGGAGACCGGACGGAGTCTTGTGGGGTTGTTGGACCATAGTGATTCCGTGCGTGTCGATTAAGGACCGTGCATTGTTGTTGTACCCCAAGTCATATTGAACGCATGCTTCATACTTAGCTGGCCGGATAAGCACTTCCGACCGCGAAGCCTAACACTATCCGGGCGGTTCTCGATCCGTTCGCACCGTATTGGAGATGGATGGGGGGACCACGGGGGCGCCAAGAGTAAGTCCGAGGTCCAAATGGCTGGCTAAAGGCGCGTCGGGCGGTCCCCGGGTACGGTGGTTCTATGCGAGTCCGCGTACTTGTTTTTCTGGATACGTGCCACGGTGACTGTAGCTCACTTCGTGCGTGAGTGTGGTTTGTATGAGGAATACCCCCCGAGCTCGGTAATAATCGATTCGAATCGCCATCGTTCTGGGACGGTGAACACCTTGACTTGAGCTGCAAAGATCGTAGTAACGATTATGGAATGTGGTTAATGATGATGATGGGTTAAGCTAATGAATATGTTTATGGTTACTACTTGCTTGCTTAATCATGATTAATAATACTATAATGATGCATAGTATAGTTGCTCACCTAGCATAAATAGGAATGGTTAAGCTGAGCAATCACTTTAAATGTTTTTACCGCCTTTTTGCAAAAGAGTCAAGCTATCCCCTGATAAAGCCTGTCATACTCCTTGGAGTCTTTTACTTTTGAGTCAGTCGGGTAAGTCTAGCGAGTACCTTCTCGTACTCGGGGTTTTTTTTCCGCTTGTTGTTTGTGCAGATGGCCATACCTACCACGGGTATTGCGAAAACCTGCTTTTTATCCGATGGATTAAGCACCAAAGGGCTATGGTCGTTCTTACTACTTTTCCCACTTGCTTTTGCGGATTGATCATCGGTGGCAATCATTAAACCCGAGTCCGAGTGTGTGGGTTGAGTTCCTAAAACTATTTGTTTCCGCTGTTGGATTTGAAGAAAACTTGGGTTGTAATAACTTTATTTCTGCACTCGATGTTTGTTGAACTATTTGTGAAATGTTGTAACATGCGAATGGTGACGCTAAATCTATACGATCTTGGTTGATGATGGTTGGTTTGAAATCCTTCGAGATTTCCGGACTCACCGGGTTTATAACGGCTTAAGTGTGACAATTGCTTGCTTAGCGAGTGATTTTTCACTTATGCTTTTATAAATTGGTCGGTTCGATTCAGGTGGCATCGAGCAAGGTTTAGCGGTTACTGTTCACATGCGTATTTAAAAACAAAAGATTTTGGTTTCAAAACTGGATTTCAACTTATAGATCTATAAGTCTTTTGAGAAAATTCGTTTGCAAAACTAAGAGTGTGCCGTGGTCATATCCTTTATGCCCAAATAAGGACTCTAGGTGGCTATTTAAGTACTAACTTGGGGGATTGCATCATATTTTATTTTCACTTTTTGCCCATGCGGCAAGGTAATTGTATGGGTGCCATTCGCTTGGATGGTAATGTATGGTTCAAATGCCTCTACGCTTCGGTAAGTGGGAGTTGTGAGAGCATGGTTGTCCAACCGGCAATCTAGGGGAGTGCTAGTGTGATACCGGAAGTATTTACATGTCAAAACCATGTACTTACCAAGGTGTTTAATTGTGGGTTGTGTCGTCTGTTGAGACGATGCCGTCTTCGGACGAGGATCGGGCTAGTTGTACTACATGTGCGTGTATTTGGGAATGCACGTACGTGTGAGTGCTTAATCTTTACTTTCTATAATGCATTTATTCATACTGTTGGGATGGGCTGAAGTGGATCTTCTGCAGGTACATAACAGCGCTTCGTGTAGAACGACTAGTTATACGCTATGAGAGAACGTTGTATGCCACCGTATATCCGCTAGAATTATTTTTGCTAAGTTTGTGAGAACGTAAGATACGTGCATACATCATGTTTGTTCATCTCATGCCATTACATTTACCTTCCCTTATAAATTAATTACCTCTGTCAATTAAAATTGGATAATTAATAACTTGTCTCACCCGGGATAAATTTCTGACAGATGGCTCGCACAAAGCAGACAGCTCGCAAGTCCACTGGAGGACGTGTGCCACGTGGACAGCTCGCACCTCGCACCACTATCCGGGAGTCTCACTTCCTGGAGGAGTTTGGGATGCCCACGCTTCTTTGGCGTGTGCTGGCCCATGTGGGGTATACGGAGGAGCAGCGACCCGTATACTCCTGGGTGACTGAGGAGCCGAGCAACGGAGACCAGCTGGTTGCCGTGGAGGTTACCGTCCCACCACTCCACGAGGACTCGGAGTGGGAGGGGTGGCGCATTCGTGCCTACGGAGTTACACCAGAGGAGGGGGCTAGCAGAGTTGCCTTCTCAGTCCTGCGCACCATCATGGAACGTTTTCCGCTGAGCCTGGCACAGGCCTTGGCGGGAGTGTTCCCTCGTGGTGACCCTGCTGACACTTTCTGGGAGCAGTCTCCCAGCATGGCACGCTGGCTTGGGATCCATGAGATTGAGGACAGTGACAATGCAGCGATGAGTGCTATGTTTGCTATGATCACTACACCACAACACTAGAATAGCATCGGATGTCTGCTGCTAAATATAAAAATTAGCATTGGATGATCCGTTGCTAAAGATGCCCCTCAGATCCTCCGTTGTTAAAGTTCAATACTTCGATGGACGCTCCGTTACTATAAGTATTTTACTTTTGCATTGGATTGTCCGTTGCTATTTTGAACTAACTGAGTCGGATCGTCCGTTGCTAAATATAGGTACCCATTGGCGGGATATTTTGGCCCGTGCCCGCGAAAACATTGGCCCAAAAGCGAGTTCGTAACCCTAAGTCACCCAGAAACGCACACATTGCCTACCAACCAACTCACAGAGCCACCAGCAGCCCCTTCGTACTCCCTCGCAGCGCCGCCGCCGCCTCCCGTGGCGCCGCTGTGCCCCCCTCCTCCCGCGCCCTCCGGTAGCGCCGCCACTCACTCCTCAGCACGCTCTCCCCGCAGCGGCACCGCGCCCCTCGCCCACAAGCCCAACCGCCCGGCCGCCCGCGGCGTGCTCCCCGCGGCCACCCGCCCGGCGTGCTCCCCGACGGCCTGCTGCTGCCCCTATCGGCCCCTGCGGCTGCTTGCTGGTTGCACAAATCCCACCCTGCCCCAGCTGCCGCCCGGCCGTGCTGTCCGCCTGGACCTCACCTCGTCACCACCCCAGCACCGTCCCAGGAGGCCCCTGCAGTGCAGCTCGTCACCACCTCAGCTTCCAACGCAGCAGGAAGGTGCTCTGCTTCTTCAAGCTTTGGACTCCCCATCTGCTAACTGAAGCATTGCTTTCAAACATTTGGTAATTTCTTGGTAATTTCTCATTCAATGAATGCCTTGATTTTGATAGAACTATTAACTCCGTTGTTGTGCAATTAATAAGTTGGTATTCTAAATAAGATTCTGAAATTGGCTAACTTTATGAAGGGAAATTTAATATTAGTGTGGAGGCTTGCAGTTGTTTAAGGGTTATAAAATATAGATATAGCTTCCAGCGAAGGATTATTTATTTATTCACCTATTTCATCAAATCTAATAGAAAAGGATGTTTGACTGGTAAACATGTACAGTTGGATATTTCTGGCCACAGCCCACCACAAAGGCTTATATTATTAAGTCAGTTGTTGGGTAGAAAAAAATTGTATGTTTGACCATTTTTGCAGTCTACATCACGTATTGCACCAGAACCACATCATGATGTTAGGATTAATTATTTTTTTAAGGTCACCAGGGGGATTAGCTCTCCGACCTGAAATTCATTGATGGTTGCCCAAAATGGTACAATATGATTTATAGTAGCAAGTGTTACAGGAGATTTAGATTACAACTTTAGATTATGCTTGCATTGCCAACTGAAAAATTGCACACCAAAGCTGCACCTCCCTACTGCATTCTGTGAGGTGCTGCTGCAATTGAAGAGCTTCATTCCTGAAGATTAGGCCCAAAAATAGTTTGAGTCAGCACCACTCTTGGGAAGTTGGGCATCAGCACTAAGTTCCCCAAGTGAGCGCTGGCTTTCCTTGAGCCTTGCAAGCAGCTCTTGATAGCAAGCTTGTCCCTCGATTTGGCAAGAATAGAATATATTTTGGCCATGATCATTTGATCTCGCATCAGCACATGAGCAGAATGTTAAGCACTTTGGGAATGCAACGTCATTGAGTGAAATAAAATTACATTTTAGAACTGCTATAAGTCATGGAATCTGTAGGCTGGCAGCTTAGATATATTGGCTGCAACACTGCAGTGTACGATTGCATGGAACCTATAGCTAGCTAATAAGTTTGGCTTGTCTTGTAATAATTTTTAATGACATAGGATATATTAGCTGCTATTGGACATGGACAGCAGGAAAATGCATTTGAATCTCATGTACAGATATATGCTATTACAGGTTACCCACCTGCAGACCTTGTTCAAATCATCCTGTATGAGCAAATGTTATTGAGTGAAACATGCAAGAGAGGTAAGCATCAAGCTGATTGTTTACTTCTGCCCTCCACTTTGATTCATTGTTTAAATTGTTTTCACTAGCCACCTGTTCTTAGGGTAAAGGAGTTGTCTACAAGCCTTTGAAGTTTTCTAGACATCTAAAACAATCATAGCAGCTGCAGTTGGAAACTAAGAAGTTCCTGGTCGAAGGGACTTGTAAAAGGTAAGACTTATTTATGTATCCATGTTGCGTTCATGAATGCCTGATTACCTTGTTCCAAGCTTCTGATGTGCCTTGTGGTTGTTCTCCCGTGTGCTGGTTTAGTTTAAAAATACATATAAAGAAAGTCTCTTGCTCTCCCCACAAAGATCTATGGATAAAACATGGATTGAGAATGAGCCTAGGTACACACAAGAACTATTTCTTAATTGCTTAGACTTAATATAGTTAGCATGGAATTTAACATAATGAATCCCATGTAGGCACACAAAGGCATATATACAAGGTGTGAATGGTTTCATAGCTTATGCCTTTAAAAATTCAGCAATAGGAAACAAGATATTATGCCCTTGCGAAAAGTGTGCTAACTTATTTTGGAGAGAGGCATGTGATGTACGTGAACACTTGATATGTGATGGGTTTTTAAGGGGGTACACAACATGGAACTTCCATGGAGAAGCTAGTTCATCCAATGTGAATCTTGGGAATAGTGATGGTGCTTCCCCCTATTGAAGAGGCTGAAGATGATGAAATATCTGAATTGCTTAGGGACCTAGCTGGTGGTCTAGATGATGGAGGGATTTTGAAGATGACAGTTCGATGTGCAGCCTAGTGATGACCTGCTAGCCCTCCAAAAGTTAGTAGAAGCCAATAGCCGGGAGCTGTACCCTACTTGTAAGAAATATAAGAAACTGCGTTTCTTGATTAAATTGCTTCACATCAAGCTTCTTGGAGGTTGGACTGATAGAAGTTTTGACCTACTACTAGATCTTCTTAATGATGCATTACCGGAGGGTTCAGCACTACCGAAACTTCCATGAATCTAAAAAATTGATTAAATCCATAGGTCTTGGGTACATTAGTATCCATGCATGTGAAAATGATTGCATTCTCTACTGGAAGGAGCATAAGGATTGTAATTCATGTCCAAAGTGTAAAGTTTCACGGTGGAAATCAGTTAGGAAGAGTCTTGATGGGAAACATGTTTATCGGGTTCCTAAGAAAGTTCTTCGCTACTTTCCAATAAAGAAGAGTCTCCAAAGACTGTTTCTATCATCAAAAACAGCAGCTCTTACAAGATGGCATGATGAGGAGCGGACAAGAGATGATTTTCTTAGGCATCCTGCAGATTCTCCTCTTTGGAAAGACTTTGATGATAAACATCCAGAGTTTGCTAAGGACAGCCGCAATATCCGTTTGGCATTTGCCACGGATGGATTTAATCCATATAGGAGCCAGAATGTTAGTTATAGCATTTGGCCCGGTATATGTATACCATTAAATTTTCCACCTTCAATGTGCATGAAGCAATCAAATTTCATCCTCTCCTTTTTGATTCCCGGGGAAGCATGCTCCCCGGTCATAATATGGATGTGTATTTTCAACCACTTATTGAGGATCTGGTAGATATGTTTGTCAAAGGAGTCAGAACTTATGATCCTTCGAAGAGAGAGCGTTTTCAGTTGCGTGCTGCAATATTGTGGACTATTACAGATTTCCCAGGTCTAGGATATGTGTCTGGCTGTGTGACATCTGGTGAAGCAGCATGTCCTGATTGCCACTCGTATATATGCTCATTTAGACTTAGTAATGGCACCAAGACTTGCTATATGGGTCATCGTAGGTTCTTGAATGGAGAGCACCCATTTAGGTTTGATGAGCAGAAATTTGGTTCAACTGAGCTTAGACAGGCACCGAAGCCACTTTCTGGAGAGGAAATTTTAGAGTGTACTAAAGATCTTGTCACTGTTTATGGTAAGGATCCATCTGGAAAGAAACCAGCAAGCAAAAGACGCAAAGAAGGGGAGCCGCTAGTCATTTTCAAGAGGAGATCTATTTGGTTCAAACTTCCATATTGGAAAGATTTGATGATGCGCCATAACTTTGATGTCATGCACATAGGAAAAAATGTTTATGAGAACTTTATTAATACATTCCTAGGTACTGATGGGAAATCCAAGGATAATCTTAATTCTCGCTTGGACCTTCAAGCTCTTGGTATTAGAAGTGACCTTCACCCTATTGAAATTGAAGACCAGTTTTATATACCACCTGCCCCATATTCAATGAGTCCTGATGAGAAGAAATTATTTTGTGAAATACTAAAAGGGGTAAAGTTCCCTGCTGGTTACGCGTCTGATATTCGACACAACGTTCATGTTAATGAGAAAAAGGTGTTTGGGCTGAAGAGTCATGAGTGCCACATTGTTCTACAAGACTTACCCCCTAGCTGTAAGGAAAATATTGCCGAGATAGTTAGTGCTGGAGTTGCTCGTGTTAGTCATTTTTTTAAGAGGATTTCTGCACCTGTTTTTTTAGAAAAAGTGACATGGATAATCTAGAGGCTGATATAGCTGAAACCTTGAGCCTTCTTGAGACCATATTCCTTCCGTCTTTCTTTGACATGATGGTACATTTGATGGTTCATCTTCCTGCCCAAGCAAGAATGGCTGGTCCAAGACATTTTCGAAGCATGTGGCCTGTTGAGAGGTAATTTCTTTGGCAGATTCGAACTTAGGAAACAAACTAAATACATATTAATTTTACAACATGATGAGTTATACATGTTTATAGGTTTCTGATGCGACTTAAGGGTAGCGTGCTGACAACAAAAAGCCACCCGGAGGATCTATCATGGAGGGTTCTTTGTTTTACAATAGCCTTACACTTTGTGCTCGCTACTTACATGGGACAACTCATTTTTACCAGCAAGTTACTGTTAATGAGGGGCTGCACATAGAAAACTCAAGTACAACTATATTCCATAACACTTGGGCGTGGTTTGGCTGGGAAGAGCATGGTGACTTTAGACCACAAGACTTGGCTTCAAGCACATAGATATGTCTTATTCAACTATGCTAATATAGAACCTTACTTGGAGTAAGTCTCCTACTGCACTTGACATCACATGTTTGCTTTTCCATGGATAATAAATTTACAAACTGATATTTGCAGTAAGTATACTCATTATCTAACCTCAATTGGAGTTCGAAATCAACGAGATATCAGCCGCATGCAGCATGAATCCTTCCATGAGTGGTTTAGGTCACATGTAAGTAGGAAAAGAACTTGACAAATGTTATGTTCTAGTTCATGTCTAGCTTAGTAATTAATCACAGTATTTTGTTTAAACTCAGGTGGAAGAAATGTGTGAGGAAGCACCAAATGAGATTAAAATTTTAGCTAAGATGCCAATGATGGCTGCACGAAAAAAGTACAGTAGCTACTGAGAATAAATGGATTTGATTTCCACACAGATTCCTATGATGTAGGTAGGTCTGTTCAAAATAGTGGGGTTGCTCTAGTTGCGAGAGACAACATACTTTGAAAGTGGAGATAACAATAACTTTGTAATGGGAAAGAAAACTTATTATGGAATTATAAAGGATATTGTTGAACTGAACTATGCACACGAAGGTAATGTGGTTCTTTTCAAGTGTGATTGGGTTGACAACCGTGTGGAAGATAAGTGGGTTAAGACCGATCAATTGGGGGTCACTAGTGTGAATTTTAAGCATTTATTCAATACCAGTGAAAAAAATTCAGATGAACCTTTCATTCTAGCGTCTCAAGCAATTCAAGTCTTCTATGTTCCTGATGGAATTGATCCTGAGTGGGTTTCTGTTTCTCAATCAAAACCAAGAGACTACTATGACATTGATAATTTGGAGATTGAGCACATTGAAAATGGCAATGGACTAGTTTTGCCATTGCCTGATTTAAATGTCGATGTGACTGTGGATGTTGTTAATGGGATTGTCCCTGCTGTTAGAACAGATATAGATGGTATAATTGTTGATCGAAAAAAGTCTAGAAAGCAATCTAAGAAGTAAGTCTTGTTTGCACAATGTGGCTGCCTTGTTTTGTTATTCTTTACTTGCAAAATAGTTGCATTTTATGTCTACATAAGCAAATTTGGCTAATTTTTTTTGTTCCTTTTCAGGAGTAAAAATGTCAAGCGTAAGAGGAAACAATAGGGAATCCTATATCAATCCATATGAGCTGCAGAAAAATGGCAAACTGTGCGAGGAACCAAAAGAAGTTTGATGAATTGAGACTATCACAATGTGCACAGCCTTACGGCCGCCAATTCAACCAAGGAAAAGAATAAAAGTTAGATCTTCAAGCAATGAATTATCATGGTACAGTAGTACATACAGATTTGTAGATGATTAATTCATAATCACATGACATTTTTACGTAAAACTCAAGGGACAAAGGAAGCAGCACCTAACAATCATAATTTGCGGCCAAGGCCTGAAAAAACAACTCTGAATAAAAGTTACTTGCATGTTGGACTTGTTTTTTCCCAACATACTTGCAGATGTAACACTTCTTATCATAGGGACTGGCGGCAAGAGGAAAATGCAATCGTGCAAAGATGAAGTTTCCTCATACATCGAGCGATGTGAGCTATGCTTCAGTAGCACATAAAATGGTACTAAAATTTATCAATATCAATGTGTTTGAATGGATTATTTTTTGGGATATTTTGACCTGTGCAATGTAAAAACTTGTAGGGTCAGCGACTTGGGCGCCCACCTCGAAGGGATGAAGTCTATATAAAAAACACATACAAGGAAAAATGGAGTGCCTTTGGGTCTAGCAAAGCATCAACAATTGTAATAACTACTAGTAGTAGAGTGCTGCTGTCTTAGATGTTTCAGAAAAGAAATATATATCACCTATATCACTTTTTATTGTTCATCTATGGCATCATGCAGTAAGAAACACACTAATAAATATTAGAAATGAAGTGCCCTCGTTGAATCAATGTAGTTCATCTATGGCATCATGCAGCAGGTCCTTTAGTTGGTCTTATATATATTTATCAATTAGCCGGTGGATCTTGACTTGTGTAAATTATTTGAACTTAACCATTGCTTTATAAACTTCATATTTATTCTTTCTAGAACAAGCTGAAAGAAGTTGTTGAAGCCCGTCCGGAGTTGATGGATAGGACAATTCAGCAAGGTGATGCTTTTGCTACTGTTTGTGGAGTAAAGGAACCAAGGGGGCGAGTCCGTTGTTTGGGTCTAGGGCCAACTCCTCAAGACATTGGTACCCCAGATTGAAGGCATACACATCGACAAAGCTTCAAATGCAAGTTTTGGCACGTCAAAAGGCTGAAAGTGAAAATCTAGTGCTACAACAACGTATCTTGGAAATGCAACAAAGGGAGGAGCAAAGGATGGCGCAAGAATTTTCAAATGTCCAAACAATCTCACAACATGGTTCTAACTCAAGACATCAAATGGTAAAAGTACATTAGAATGCGTTTTCACAAAGACGGTTCTACTATACAAATCTAAATTTTTGCCATAGACTAATCTGTTTTTTCTATGCTTCATGTAGAGCCCAAGATCTGAGGGACTTGGTGAGGCCAATCAGCATGTTCAAGGTGAAGATGACTATGTAGAGGATGACTACTATGATGAAGAACCTGAGGATGAGGCCAATCGAGCAAGCTGTAGCCCTTGCAGCCTCACCTGCCATGAACATTACAAAATCACCAAGGAATGATGCCCAACACTTTTCACATGATGCACTTGTAATTTTCTCAACCTCATGCAAATTTTCTACTTATGATTTAATAGCTGCTCAACCTATCATTTATCCATTTCTTATACAAAATCTATTTCAGGCTGGAAATGAGGTCATCTTATTTGACATGTCAAGGAATGAAAAAAAAAAGTGGCTAAGGCAATTGTTGTTTCAGTTAACCCAAACAATATGCTAGCAGGTGAGCCTCTTGGAAAGCAATTTTGTGAAGTTATTGTCGATAATGTCTTCAAACGTGCAACATTACTTCCACGCCCCTATGCTGATATCAAGACTCTAGGAGACGCTATAAATATGCCAATTGCTTGGAAATATAATCAAGTAATGTCCTTGATTCTATTCTCTTTTTCATTTTGATATATGGTAAGTATCTATAGTTTCTAACTAATGATACTTGTGCAGGTGAAGGTCCGGCAACCAAGTTCTTCTCGTGGTGTTGTTGGTTGTTCTCGAGAGATCTTCTCAAGGTGCTGCATGATCATCCCGAGATGCTAGGTGGTGCTAGCTTATTGGCGGGGAAGGAAGGGTGTCTTTGGAGCAATAGGTGGTGCTAGCTTTTGGCGGGGAAGGGAAGGGTGCCGGAGCAAATTTGTTGCTGGATTGTCTCATGAGGTTGTGGGTAGCGACTTGTTGATAGGAAGCCATTGAACTAGATGCCAACTTTGAATGCTTTTGGGCTGCAATCTAGTAGGTTTAGTTTACGGACTAGTAAGCTAATGGTTCTATCTTTTGATCAATGTTGGATCACTTTTGGATGGTGGCTTTTGCTCAACAAGAAAACAATATTTGCTTGTTGTACAACCTCATGACAATAGCTACATATTGTATTCAGCTACGACTTGTGTTCTTGTATGTTGGCTTGATGGCAACAAGTTTATGCTAGTGACATGATTATGTGTTCTCATTTGATATAGATGAATGAGAGTATGACTGATGTTCCAATTCGTGTATGTTTTTGAATGCTGCAATTGGTTCTAAATGTTGGCTCCAGTTTTAAATACATGCATTTTATTTTTTTACCTATTTAATTGATCTCGATGGACTGTCCGTTGCTAAAGTTTCATATTGCGATGAACTATCCGTTGCTAAAAATTCTAACATGTTGTCCGTTGCTAAACATTGGACCATCAGATTGTCCGTTGCTAAATATCATGTCCGTTGCTGTTTACAAACAACAACGGCTTCATTAGCAATGGCAGGGGTCCGTTGCTATAGAATTTAGCAATGGATTGTCTATTGTTGTATACCCCTTTCAGCAACGCACTGTCCATTGCTGTTTAAAGGTTGTGGTGTAGTGGATGCAGACCTTGGATGCTACTCAGTCCTGCATGTACAAGATCAATGACTGGAACAAGACCTTGTCGAAGAAGCAAGAGAAGAAGAAGAAGAGGCACTCGGATCATGTCGAGATCCGAGGCACCGATTGAGCTTATCACCGCTACCGAGATGATGCCGAGACCCGTGAGAGGGCAGCCAACAGGGAGGTCGCTGCCTTGCGTGCACGTGTCGCACGCTATGAGCAGTATGAGAGGAACGCCGATAGGATGATGGCGCAGCTAGTCACAGAGAGGAATGAAGCCCGGAACGACGCCCACCAGCTGGGGCACTGGCTCTTTGACCGTGAGCAGTATATTGACCAGTTGCACGAGGACTATCACGTGCTATACAACCAGGTTCATGGTCACCATGCGCCTGGAGCGGCTGAGATGGAGCTCGGAGTCATCAACCCCGATGGAGGCGAGGAGGACGCTGATCTTCCACCGCACCCGAGCCTGCGCATCCGACGCGGCGACGTTGTTCTCGCTGGGCCGAGTCCGACGCGTCGGTAGCGAGCACGAGTAGACTACTAGTCTCTTCGCTAGCCGTAGTGGTGCTTTAGTCTCTTTTGTTGTTGTCTTGTAACCCTTATGAGATGTGACTCATGCGTGTTGGATCGTCATGTATTGTGGTGCTATCTGAACGCCTAAAGTCCAGTGTATGTATGCTGGCAATTTTGGATGTTGTATGCCCTGGATGATGCTTTTAATCAGTAATCCAATTAGTGATGTTATGGATTGTGGACATGAATCTTTGTGCCTGTGTGTAGTTGAATGAATTCATTTTCTTCCAATGATGCATTGGCGTGATTATTACATTGCTTACAATGTTGTAACATCACCTAATAATTACTTGATGCTGAAATATGCAGATGGTTGGGACTCGCCGCACCGTGAGTGGCTCCTTGGTTGGAGATGGATCCAGCCAAGGCGGAGGCAATGGAAATGGTGATAACGGAGGTAACGGGAACAATGGTGGAAACGGTGGGAATGAAGGAAACGGAGGCAATGGCGGAAACGATGGGGGTAACCTACCACCACCACCTCCTCCACCACTGACAGCTGAGCAACTTTTTCAATAGTTCCTTGGCAGTCAGCGCAACATGGAGGCCGTATTGCGTGACATTGCAGCGAACACCGGTCGCGGAGGCCACCGTGACCGCCCCGTCAACCAAACAAAGACCTTCAAAGGACTTTCTGGACACTGATCCGCCTAAGTTCCTGCAAGCTAAAGAACCACTTGAAGCTCTTGAGTGGATCAATACAATGGAAGACAAGTTTCGTCTGCTCCGCATGACCGAGTCATTGAAGGTTGAGTATGGGGCGCATCACCGCAGGGGGCTACTGGAATTTGGTGGTCTCACCAAATAAGCACCACTTTCCCCCCGAACGCTCCCATCACTTGGGCACGCTTTTACTCGGATGTTTCGCAAAAGACCTATGTTCCGCCAGGTTTGATGGCTATGAAAGTGTCAGAGTTCATGAAGCTCACTCAAGGCAATAGGAGCATGAATGAGTACCTGCAAGAGTTCAACAACCTGTCACGTTATGCTCCATCATATGTGGACACTGAAGAAAAGAAAATAGCTAGCTTCAAGAGGGGCCTCAATACCAAGATGGCCAAGACCATGGGTATTAGTTCAAGGGCTACTTTCAACGAGTTTATCAGTGACTGCTTGACTCAAGAGAACAACAACAATCTACATGCTGCTTCCAAGAACCGCAAGAGAAGCTTTGAGGGAGGATCTTCTCAGTACAGGCCTCCAATGGCTAATCGTCCGCAGTACCGCCCTCCAGCTCAGAGTTCGAGGTTCCGTGCACCCGCTCCAAAGAGGAATGCTCCACCACCTCCGAAGAATCAGAGGGGTTATCGCCCGCCTGCACCTCAAGCTCAAGCCAAGACTGGTGGTCCCACGACAGCTTATCCCGTCGTGAGAGGCCTATGCTTCAACTGCAACCAGATGGGTCACTTCGCCAAGTACTGTCCATATCCGAAGAAGCAGACGACCTATCCTGCCCGTGCACACCACACCACCGTGGATGAGATCCCCGAGGGAGAACCGATCCACTTTGCACGCTGTTTCTTGTCAACAATCATCCTGCAGCTTGTTTTATTTGATTCTCGATCATCGCATTCTTTTATGAGTCAAGCATATGCACGATCGCATGAATTAGAACTTAAGCAATTAGATTATGGGTACCGCATCAGTTCCGCTGGTGCTGATGTCCTATCTAATCAGATGCTTGAGCATGCAACTTTTGAAATTGGAGATAAAACATATAGGGTTAATTTGGTGGTATTACCTGGCTTAACTATGGATGTGATCTTGGGAATGAATTGGATGAAAGATAAGCAAGTTGTGATTGATACTTTGGAATAGAACAATTACTCTCACGGATCCTTCAGGTAAGGACACTTTCCAAGTGTTATTGCCTCGAGTTGCGCATATGACCAAGCCGACCTATGCTATCCGAGCCTCTGCTCTTTCTGAGATTCCTGTGGTTTGTGGGTTTCCTGATGTCTTTCCTGAAGATTTGCCTGGGCTACCGCCTGACAGAGACATTGAGTTTGCAATTGATCTAGTGCCTGGTACGGCTCCAATCTGCAAGAGACCGTATCGTATGCCTCCTAATGAGCTAGCAGAGTTGAAGAAGCAGTTGTATGAGCTGAAGAAGTTGGGTTTTATCAGGCCAAGTACTTCCGAATGGGGTTGTCTAGCTTTGTTTGTGAAGAAGAAAGATCATTCTTTGAGGCTGTGTGTTGATTATCGGCCGCTCAATGCCGTAACAATCAAGAACAAATACCCTCTGCCGAGAATTGATATTCTCGCTTTGATCGCTTGTCTAAAGCAAAAGTGTTTTCCAAGATTGACTTGAGATCAGGGTATCATCAAATCAAGATTCGTCCGAAAGATGTGCATAAAACTGCTTTCGTCACTAGGTACGGGTTGTATGAGTATCTCGTTATGTCTTTTGGCTTGACGAATGCTCCTGCATACTTTATGTATCTTATGAATTCAGTCTTTATGCCTGAATTGGATAAGTTCGTGATTGTATTCTTGGATGACATTCGATATACTCTGCAAATGAAGAAGAACACGCCCAAAGATCCGAGAGTTGCGCTTACCAGATTGAGAGAACACAAGTTGTATGCCAAGTTCAAAGTGTGAGTTCTCGGTTAAAGGAAGTTGCTTTCCTTGGCCATATCATTTCTCGATAATGGCATATCGGTCAACCCTTCAAAAGTACAAGAGGTCATGGATTGGCAACCACCAACGCCTCGTGCATGAAGTTCGAGTTTTCTTGGAATGACAGGGTACTATCGCCGTTTCATTCCAGATTTCTCTAAGATTGCCAAGCCAATGACGAGTCTGTTACAAAAAGAGCACAAGTTTGTCTGGACAGAGGCTTGTGAGGCAGCTTTCCGCACCTTGCGAGAGTTGCTAACCACAGTTCCTGTCTTGGCACAGCCTGACATCGAGAAGCCGTTTGATGTGTACCGTGATGCGTCAAGACCGGGTTAGGTTGTGTGCCGATGCAAGAAGGCCGAGTGATTGCTTATGCCTCACGCCGCTTGAGAAAGTATGAAGTCAACTATCCCACGCATGATTTAGAATTAGCTGCGCTTGTGCATGTCTTGAAGATATGGAGACATTATCTCGTTGGGAAATGTGTGCCATATATACACTGATCACAAAAGTCTCAAGTACATCTTTACCCAACCTGAACTCAACATGAGGCAGCGAAGATGGTTAGAGTTAATCAAGGACTATGACTTGACAGTGCACTATCATCCTGGCAAAGCAAATGTTGTTGCTGACGCTTTGAGTCGCAAGTCACATCATCATGCTGTGAAGCCGTTGTTTGAAGAGAAGTTCAATCTGATGCATCCTGCAGTCTTACATGATATCCAAGTTCGGTGTTCTCTTGACCAACAGATCATTGAAGGGCAAAAGACAGATCCTGGTATCTACCACCTCAAAGAAAAGATGAAGAATGAATCAATTCCCCACTTCCGATTGGATGACAATGGTGTACTTTGGTTCGACGCTCGTCTTGTCGTACCGAAGGATCGAGAACTCAAGAACAAGATAATGGATGAGGCTCACCTTTCTAAGTTATCCATTCACCCTGGAAGCAACAAGATGTATCATGACCTGAGACCTCGATATTGGTGGACCAAGATGAAGAAAGAGATAGCAAATGTATGTGGCTCGATGCGATACTTGTTGTCGTGTCAAGGCCATTCACATGAAGCCAAAGAGGTTTGCTGAAACCTCTACCGGTTCCTCGCTTGGAAGTGGGATGATATCGCATGGATTTCATCATAGGTTTACCCACTACACAAAAAAAGGGAATGATTCAATCTGGGTGATCGTTGATCGACTAACCAAGTCGCTCACTTCTTACCCGTCAAGACCACCTACGCACCACCTCGGTATGCTGATCTCTACATCTCTCGAGGTTGTCCGCTTGCATGGAGTACCCAAGACCATCGTATCTGATCGAGGATCGCAGTTCACTTTGCTCATTTTTGGGAGCGCGTTGCATGAAGGTATGGGTACCAAGTTATTGCACAAAGATCGCTTATCATCCTCGGACTTCAGTCGACCGAAAGACTCAATCGAGGTTCTTGAAGATATGTTGAGAGCGTGTGTGTTATCTCGCTAAGGGTTCGTGGGAATCTTGGCTACCTTTGGCCAAGTTTTCCTACAACAACAGCTTATCAAGAGAGTATCAAGATGGCACCGTTTGAAGCTTTATATGGCGTAAAAGTGTAGAACTCCGTTGAACTGGGGTAGAAGCGGGAGAAAGGAGATACTACGGTATTGACTTTGTTCCCGGCTGAAGAGAAGGTTCGAACTATCCAAGAGCACATGAAAGCCGCACAGTCCCGACAAAAGAGTTATGCTGACAATAGAAGAAGACCTTTGGTGTTTGAAGTAGGTGACTATGTATATCTGAGAGTCTCCCCACAAAAAGGTACCCAAAGGTTTGGAGCCAAGAGAAAACTTGCACCCGCATATGGGTCCGCATAAGATTCTCGAAAGAAGAGGTGACGTTGCTTACAAGTTACGCTTACCAGAGTCAATGAGTTCCATCTTTCTCGATCTTTCACGCCTCCCAACCGAAGAAGTGTTTGCGTGTGCCCGAAGAAAGAGTCGATGAGCAAGAATTAAAGTTGACAAATGATCCGGTCTATAAAGAAGAACCCGTGAGAATTGTTGATAGCAAAGAGAGAGTTACCCGAATCGGCTAGTGCGCACGCATAAGGTCGTGTGGGAGCTACCATGATGATAAAGATGCATCATGGGAAACCGAGGATTACCCGAAAGAAGTTTATCCCGAATTCCATAAAAACGGTTAGTAAACCCAAATCTCGGGACGAGATTTCTTTTAAGGGGGGTAGGGTGTAACACCTCAGTGTTAAACATGCATTAGGCACCTAATCAATTAACCCTAATCATCATTTGGCATAGCATGAGCATCATCAAGCATTTAAATGCATCATAATTTCATGTGTTGCATTGGTTGCTAATTAAATGCTTAATTGCTTGAGTTAGTTAATTAATTAGCTTGCAATTGCTTGATCAAGTTTGGAGTCCCTTGCCCAGCAATTTGAAAAGTTTTAATAAATTTTATTGCAAAAAAGAATTGGTGCTTTTTGGAGCAAAAGAAAAATAATTGAAAAATCCTTTTTATACCCTAAATTCAAAATGAATTTGTGATTTAAAATTTATTCAGAATTTTGAGAGGAGCCTTAAATGAAAGTTGTTCAGTTTGAAATTCTCTACAATACTTGTTTTGGGCACATTTCTTGAAAATGAATTTAAATTTGTCAAAAGGGTGCTTTGGTGTTTTAGTTTTAATTTTTTTTTTTTAAAAAAGAAAAGATCACCACGAGCGAGCAGGCGATTTCGCCCGCGTCGCCTAACGGCCGCGCCTCCGGCCCTGCTCCAGCGCGCCCGCCGCCCATTGTGTCGGTCGTGGGCCGCCGACCCGCCCGGCCGCGCCGCCACGCCCACCGCGCCGCCGCCAAGGCCGCCCGCGTGGCGGCGCGAGCAGCAAAAAGCGGACCCCCACGCCGGCCGCTTCACCCGTGCCGCGCCCGAAATGGAAACGCACTCGCCTCCATTTCGCTCGCCCACTCGCTCGACGCCTACGCCTCGCTCTCCCTCAAGCGCGGCTGCAGCGAGAACCGCCGCGGCTCACCATTGCCGCCGCCACGTGCTTCGCCGCCCAAACAACGCGCCCGAGCCCCGCCAACACACGCATGACCTCCGCCGCCGTTCCCGCACACGCCCGAGCCACCAAACGCCGCCGCCGCCGGAGCAGGCGCATTGCGCCACCCGCATCGGCGCGCCATGGCGGAGCCCGCGGAGCTCACGGTCCGCTGCTGCCCGTTCCACCCACGCTCTCCTCCTCTCTATGGTCGCGCGCGACGCGAGCCGCCGGGTTCGACCGCACTCCCGGTGAGCTCGGGTGGGCCGATTGGGCCTCAAGGCCAAGACGCTGGAGCTCCACGCTCCCTCCGCCGTACCGCCATGCACGCGGCCGCCACCGCCGCAGGCACACCACACCGCCGCATTCGCGCCAGAGCCGTCGCTAGGGTTTGCATGCGCCGCGCGCTCCTCATCGGCGGCTTGCCATCGCCGGAGACGCCGGGCGCCCGCTGCCGTCAGCACTTCGCGCCGCCGCTCGCCGTCGTCACTTTCCCGACCGCCGCCGGGCGCAACCAACACCACCGACGGGTGCGCCGTGCGTTGGGGGAGCACGTTGGTGCCACCCCACCGCCCCGGCAACCTCGGGCTCTCGGCAAAGCGCCGGCCAATGGCCGGCCCCTGCCTCGGCCGGCCGACAGGGGGGCCGGGTTGACCCCCGCCCCGCCTGGCAGCGGCTCATGGTTCACACGGACCGAGCCCATGAACCCCCCAGGCTTCGGCCCTTTTTCTTTTTATTTATTTTCCGTAAATTTGTTTAAGTGAGTTTGAATTTGTTGCTGGTGCAAATGGAATCCAAATCTGGTGAAACTTGTTTTGTTAGACTTCTAGTGAGTAGATCTATCACTTAAAAATATGAGATGTATTTTTGGTGACTATTTTCTGTGTAGATTTATTTAGATGCTTAAATGGCTGAAAACTGAGTAAATGCATAACAAATAGAATATTGCTCTGAAAAATATGATTCTTGTTTTGTTAGTCTTGTTATGAGATGTACTTTCTGTGAAAAATGTATAACATGCAGATCCTGTGTAGAAATATTGAGATGCGATTTAAATGCATTTCTAGGCAGATTCTTAAATGATTTTTAATAAAATAATTATAAGGAATTATGCCCTGGTAATTTTTGCTGATTGCTCTTGTACTAAGAAGTTCTAGATAAAAATATAAAATCTGTTGTTTGATACTTTTCATAATACAAAGTTATTGAATGTGCATTTCTGGCCTGCTGCTTTATCTTTTGTGTAGGCTGTTGTGCTTGATGAATTGCTACAAAAATTTTATCATGGCCTTGTTATAGCATGAAGTAGCTCCTGTAATTTTTGTAGATTTTTCTGGGCTATTTAGACAGAGGTCACAGTTCAAGCTTGTTTATTCACATGAAATGATAAGCATTGGAATTAAATGATTTATGGAGTTCTATATTACTTCTTGTGCACTTTGAATATGCTATACTTGCTGGTCATGTAATGCAGTACCATGACGGAAATGTGGTGTTTGGATATGAGTAGTGATATTTCTCTGTATTCATGTGATGTGTGTATATGTGTGTGCCTACACACCACTCTTCTTTATGCACTTCTCTAAGTGTCTAGAGAAGAGGTATGCACATACTCAGTAAATGAGTTAAATTGTTAGTAGAGAGGAGATATGCACCTACTCTGTCAAATGATCTGTTAATCATCTTCGTTCATGAGCATCATACGCGTATGCATTCACTGTACTTATGCATGTGCATCGCATCATACAGGTTCGCAGGAGGACCTCCCGTATTCGGAGACCGAGCAGGATCATCCGGAGGAGCCTCAGCCGGAGGTTCCACAGAAGAAGGCGAAGAAGAGCTGCCTGAGTGTCCTAATCACCGCTGGCCGACTTCGAAAGCAAGGCAAGCACCGGAGCATTTTCTTACCTATGCTTTCTAACAGTCTAATTATGCTTTATGATTGTTGCATTAAGTATAGGAGTTGTGTGAGACCGTTGATGCATTATATCCTTGCTTTACCATTGATTATCCCACCTTGCTACACCCCTCGCTAGTCTAGGGCGAGTATTATGCTTAGCTTGCTTAGACAAGAGAAGTCGGGTGATTTCCTGTCATCCGCGAGTATAGGTGGTTACTTGTGATTGATGGAAAGCTTATGTTGATATCATCTGGTTAATGGTTATGGTCGTGATAAATGGAGACCGGACGGAGTCTTGTGGGGTTGTTGGACCATAGTGATTCCGTCTGTGTCGATTAAGGACCGTACCGTTGTTGTACCCCAAGTCATATTGAACGCATGCTTCATACTTAGCTGGCCGGATAAGCACTTCCGACCGCGAAGCCTAACACTATCCGGGCCAGTTCTCGATCCGTTCGCACCGTATTGGAGATGGATGGGGACCACAGGGGCGCGAAGAGTAAGTCCGAGGTCCAAAGATGGTCGGCTAAGGCGTCGGGCGGTCCCTGGGTACGGTGGTTCTATGCGAGTCCGCGTACTTGTTTTTCCTGGATACGTGCCACGGTGACCTGTAGCTCACTTCGCGCGTGAGTGTGGTTTGTATGAGGAATACCCCCTGAGCTCAGTAGTAATCGATTCGAATCGCCATCGTTCCTGGACAGTGAACACCTTGACTTGAGCTGCAAAGATCATCGTAGTAACGATTATGGAATGTGGTTAATGATGATGATGGGTTAAGCTAATGAATATGTTTATGGTTACTACTTGCTTGCTTAATCATGATTAATAATACTATAATGATGCATAGTATAGTTGCTCACCTAGCATAAATAGGAATGGTTAAGCTGAGCAATCACTTTAAATGTTTTACCGCCTTTTTTGCAAAAAGAGTCAAGTTATCCCCGATAAAGCCTGTCATACTCCTTGGAGTCTTTTACTTTTGAGTCGGGCCGGGTAAGTCTAGCGTAGTACCTTCTCGCACTCGGGGTTTTTCCCGCTTGTTGTTTGTGCAGATGGCCATACCTACCACGGGTATTGCGAAACCTGCTTTTATCCAGTGGATTAAGCACCAAAGGGCTATGGTCGTTCTTACTACTTTTCCCACTTGCTTTTGCGGATTGATCATCAGGCTGGCACTGTGTTAAATCTGAGTCTGAGTGTGTGGGTTGAGTTCCTAAAACTATTTGTTTCCGCTGTTGGATTTGAAGAAAACTTGGGTTGTAATAACTTTATTTCTGCACTCTGATGTTGTTGAACTATTTGTGAAATGTTGTAACATGCGAATGGTGACGCTAAATCTATACGATCTTGGTTGATGAAGGTTGGTTTGAAATCCTTCGAGATTTCCGGACTACCGGGTTTATAACGGCTTAAGTGTGACAATTGCTTGCTTAGCGGCGATTTTTCACTTATGCTTTTATAAATTGGTCGGTTCTCATTACACTCTTGGTGCCTGTTTCAATCCATACATCGCTTTCTTAAGCTTGCAAACATAGGAAGGAAATTTGGCATCCTCAAAACTTGGAGGTTGTTTCATATAAACTTCCTCTTCCAGAACACCATGTAGAAATGCATTCTGAACATCTAGTTGCCTCAAGCACCAACCTTTGGACACTGCTAGAGATAACACTAGTCTGACAGTTGCAATCTTCACTACTGGACTAAATGTATCCTCATAGTCTATGCCATACCGTTGTTTAAAACCTTTAGCAACCAATCTAGCCTTGTATCGATCTATCTACCCATCAGCTTTCCTCTTGATTTTATATACCCATTTGCAATCAATAAGATTTTTACCTCTTGCTGCTGGAACTAACTCCCAGGTGTCATTCCTGATTAGAGCATCATGCTCTTCCTTCATTGCCTTTCTCCATCTTGGTTCATCTAGCGCCTCAGCAACAGATCTTGGTTCTTCTGTAGAACAAACATTAGCATACCTGACTGTACCGTCGGTGTACGCCTTGGGCCTTGTTATACCACTTTGAAGACGTGTGTGAGGGCGACTTGGCGCTGGATGATGTGAAGGAGCAGCCAAAACCTCATCTGATGAAATGCCAGATCCCGTCATCTCTTCATTCGATGCTGATGCTGCCTCCCCACGCGGCGAGTCGGGAGACGCTCCTACGGTGTCAGAGGCATCTGACGGAGCCGCCGGCGTATCAGCCTCGATACCGTCATCGGGATTAGCTGTGTCACCCAGATCAGCACCCTCCTGTATTTCTTCACTGCAGTTCATCTTCATTACTCAAAATCAAAGGATTAGCACTGCCGGGCACATTGCAATTTACATCCCCGAGAGAAGGAGGAGCAAGGCTGTCGAAAGAAGAAGGATTTCACTACACGTACCGTGCTCTGCATTAGAATGCATAGATGCAAAAGGAAAAACGTTTTCATCAAAAACAACATCATCGGGATATGTACACACGGCCTGATTTAGGATCTAGACATTTGAATCCTTTGTGAAACGTGCTATACCCAAGGAAAACACATTGGAGAGATCGAAAAGATAGCTTCCCCGGTATTATATGGTCGAAGATTGGGCCAAAGACGCACACCCAAACACTCTAAGAGATTTGTAATCAGTGTGGATTTAAAAAGGAGACTCACGGGAGTATGATAGTCGATGACTTTGGTGGGAAGAATATTTATAAGATATGTTGCTGTGAGGAAGGCTTCATCCCAGAATTTTAAAGGCATGGACGCATTGGCAAGCAAGGACAGACCAACATCGACTATGTGCCTATGCTTGTGTTCTGCTGCCCCATTTTGTTGATGAGCATGTGGGCAGGAGACTCTATGAGAGATACCTAACTGCTAGAAGAAGGAATTTAGCTTTTCATACTCTCCTCCCCAGTCAGTTTGCATGGATATAATTTTTCTATCAAGCTTCCTTTCGACAAGGCTTTGAAAATTCTTGAACATCTGGAACACATCGGACTTGTTTTTAAGAAGGTAGATCCGGTATACCTACTGTAGTCATCGATGAAGCTAACATAGTAGGTGAAGTTGCGAACAGAATTCGGTGCAGGACCCCATACATCGGAATGAACTAATTCAAGAGGAGCACAACTTTTATTATTCGACTTGGAATAGGGAAGTTGGTGACTCTTTGCACGCTGGCAAGAGTCACATACAGACTCAATATCATGACTCACTGACACGGGAAGACAATTTCCCTTGATAACTTTCTCAACAATAGGAAAAGAAGCATGACCTAGACGACTATGCCACCTCCAAGTAGATGGTCTACTGACTCCACACGCCTGCCTATGACTTTGTGCTCCTGATCTTTGCGGCCTCAGAGGGTAGAGACCGCCTTCACTTCTGCCTCGATGCAGAGTTTTCCTCGTGGCTCGATCCTTGATGAGAAAGAAATTTGGATGAAATTCGATAAAGGTATCATTGTCAGCGGTCAAGCGATGAACAGACACTAGACTTTTGCTAGCGCTAGGAACATGAAGAATATTTTGTAGATGTAAATCTTTTCTCGGGGTATGTAAAACTGAATGACCAACATTGCTAATCATCATACTTGACCCGTTCGCAATATGGACCTGATCAGACCTATGATACTTGTCATGGACCGTCATCTTCTCGAGCTCAGCAGTGATGTGATCGGTGGCGCCGCTATCTGCGTACCAGTTCGTGTCGACTCCATAGCCGGTCGACGCAGAACCGGCTGTCTTCACATTGGGCTGATAGTCTTCTTCGAAGCGGTACCAGCAGTCGGTGGCCTCATGGCCCTTCTTCTTGCAGATCTGGCACGTCGGCCTTGCACTCTGACCACCCGCCTTATTGTTCACCAGAGGGGTGTTGCCTGATCCGCGACCTCCATTGCGGCCACCGCGTCCGCGACCACGAAAGCCACCACGGCCACGCGCAGCTGCATTAGCAGACGAGCTGTACCCGGAGTTGTGGTTCTCCTGAAGCATCTGAAGCCTTGTGTCATACGCCAAGATCTGTCCATACAATTCACTCAGCGAGATGGGATTTGATCTGGTCATGACCGACTGGACAAGAGCATTATAGTCGAGATCCAAGCCGGCCAGGATGAAGGTGGTCAGCTCTTCATCTGCGACAGGCCTGCCTGCAGCCGCAAGTTCATCTCCTAGGGCCTTCATCTTGGCGTAGTAGGCAGCAGCCGAGAGACTGCCCTTCTTGCAGTTCGCCATCTGCATGCGCAGATTCGTGATCCGTGCCCTGGGCTGCGCCGAGAACATGTTCTCGAGCGTGGCCCAAACTGCCGCAGAGGTGGTCAGGGTTGCCACTTGCGCCAGGACTTCCTTGGACAAGGAATTGTTGATGTAGGAGAGAAGCTGCTGATCCTTTGTCAGCCACTTCTCATAATCAGGGTTGGTGATGACGACCTTCGTCTTGTCATCCTTGACCATCTCCACCAACTTGGGTGGTGCCGGCGTTGTGCCGTCAAGGATCCCCTCATACTGCGGTGTAGCTCGCACCCCGGGCATGACTTTTGCCTTCCATAGAAGGTAGTTGTCACGAGTAAGCTTCTTAGATATCTGAGAGCCGGCCGGATTGTGGAAAGGATTGGAGTTGGAGTTGGGGGATGATGATGAGGCTGCCATTGCTAGATGCGTTGGGGAAGAGGTAGGCTCTGATACCATGAAAGATTTAGAGCTTAACGTGGTAGCCTATCTTGGCTTCCCACGGTTCCATGTTTCATATATATAAAGCTTACAGACTTGTGTTACAAGATTGGGGTTTCGGTTGAGATATGTACAACAAACTACAGATCAAATCTACTCTAACCGAAACCTCCTAATACTTGGACGCAGCCAAGTTGATCACGGTCATATGCCGTGTTTTACACAGACTTAGTTGCTATTCTAACAGGTAGTGATGAACAGATTGCAGGTGCAGTGGGAATCCACGAAGACGACGAGGAAGGGTCCACCATGGCAATCCAGGTGGTCGCAGTCGCAGGGGCCGCCGCCGCCGGCGGTGGCACAGAGAACCGCTGCGTTCCATCCCCAGCTCCAGCGGGACGCCTGCTCCCACCGAGTGGGCACGGGCAGTTCCCTCCGCTCGTCCGAGATGGGGTCCCAGACCACGAGCACTCTCCGACGGGGCGGCTTTGCAGCCGGCGCATTGCAGGAGCACACGGCCATGGCGGGCGTCGATTGCGCGGCAGTGGTGGAGGTCAGCTCGCTCTCGCGGCGAGCAGAAGGTTGATGTGGGCACGAACCGGGCGGTTTCAAACCCAGTTCTGTGAATTAGAAGAGAGAGTCGACCACCAGTACAAAATCCAGACAAACACCATGCATACCCTGCGGCACAGCTGTTATGCAGCGAGCAGAACGAGTAGGCAGACAGGTGGGGCCTCCGGGCCTGGGACTGGGAGACAGTGAGACTGGATGGATTACTCATCTGGACTCCAGAGACCGCTAGATACTCAATTTTCATTTTCTTGGTGCCAACAAATCATTTTGACAGCTCGATCCTGATTCGGTTGTAAAGAAGGATAAAATTCAGAAGCACTTTATTTAGTTGCACTGAAAAAGTCATTCTAACGTGTTTTTGACGACTTGATGGAACAGTTCAGCAAGAGAGAAAGAGGTAAGCCATCGAAATAAATGTTGGCATGAGATAAGAACTCCCTACTTTTGCAATTTGTAAGCAGCACGGTAAACTCAAGGGGTCGATACAATTCAATGTTCATGGTTTTCTACGTGGCAGCCATTTTGGTGTACTCCCTCCGTCCCCTAAATAACGTAAACTTCACTTCCCGAGAAAAAAATACCAGCAATTTTAATAAATAATAAATATCATCGATTAGTATCATAATTAGTATCATTGGAAAGATCTTTAGATCTAGTTTTTTAACAAAATTATTTAGAGAAATAAATATTGCACGTATTTTTTATAAATCAAGTCAAACTTATGGCACGCATCCCACGGCGACAATTATTTAAGGCCAGAGGGAGTACATGCATCCACCACTCCTAGCTATCCATGGCGGTCCATCTCCAGTTTAAATCCTCTCACATGACGACACGAGTACATTTCTTACATACTGAAACCGCGCGCATCAATGTCAGTTTGCTTTAACAAACACTTAATAATTCACAAAACACATTCGACAAGATTAACCATGACTGGCGCCCATACGAGTTGCCACTTGCCAACCTTGATCAATCATTCGGAAACATATATTTGGCTCCTTGATAAGCCATGGATAGCTAGAAAGTAACTGACTCGAAACAAAAACTGGCCCATGCATGGTTACTAACTTCGCTGATCAGTTTGTCACCATTCACCAAGGAATTTGACAAACACAATGATTGCGTGTTCAATGATCTTCTGCCCAATGGTTTCAAGATCCACACATACTTGGATGTCTGAATTTGGACGTCTGCTACATTATATTGGTCCTTAAAGGGGATATATCAGAACAGCTGCCCCTCACAGAGGGCTCACAATATATTCCCCTTGGCCAAGCTCACACATGATAATAGTACACGTTTCAGATAGTTTCGAGAGAGGGCTTTGCACTGCTGCTGCTACACAGCGAAGTCAGACATTTTAGGTCTAGCAACTGATGATAGCCTCCTCCCCAATCCAGCAGCAGCAGCTATTTGCCTGTAGTCAAAACAGTCAAATGAAATAGACAGTAAGTTATGAAATAATGTTGCAAATGAAGTAAACAGTAAGCTATGAAGCGCAAATGGAGTCAGCAAACCCTATTATTATCAATCATAACACTTTGAAAAACCATTGTCATGCTCCAGACATATTTGGACATGGCCAAAACAGTAAACCAAATGCCACGTGTCACAGAAAAAACTTGGAACTATAATGGAACAGTGGGGTATCACACAGATGAAATGCATGGAGAGCAACAAATCAAATACTTTAAGGTATAACTGCCCACAAAACCCCACAAACTTGGGGTTTTGCCAACTAGTTTTCACACACTGATCTTGTTATATGCAGACATGATTTCTGTATTACTACTAATTAGCTGGTTGCTCAGTTCTCACTGCACGAGCAACTGGTGTCCATCTCCAACATTCCCTTTTCCCCATCCTCTAAAACTGGTTATACAAGAATCCCCTTGAAACTCCATTTCAACTTCATAACAATTCGAAAAATTATGATTATATCACACACAATGAAGAACATTCAAACCCATAATTTGGAAATCTAATTTAAATTCAAGTTCAAAATTCAAACACAGCATAGGTTCAAATGGACCAGATGACCCACAAAAGAATGAGGACACATACGGTCAAATGCATCAAACATAGAGCATCACAGACTCTCACTCCACCCGTTCCACTACTAAACATGATGCAATGCCAAGACAACTGAAGCATCGAATTTGTGGCAATAGAAAGAACTACATAAACAAGCAAGAACACATGGACAAGTACACTAACAATGTGAGAAAAGCAAGGACCTTGAAGGGGAGGGGATTGGCCAAGCTGACGACGGGGGGTGAAGACAGGCAAGATGAAGTCGGCGAGGTTGCGGCTGTCTAGCAGCACCTGCTCGATGACTGTCCACTGGTCGCTGGCTCTGTCCACCAGCTGCACAGAAACAAGCACACACATGATGATATGGCATGCACGAACACTGAACTCTGGCAAGTGACAATTCGCCACTCTAATCTCTAGTACAGTAACACACTGATTCCTGTCCAACATTTAGGCCCAGATTTCCAAAATGAATTTCTCAATTCCGTCAGTAACATTTGAAGTCCGAACACCACCGCTCAACTACTGACTTGAAATTTTCAGTAAATTTATTAACATTCCTATAATACTGGACGCCGCTCGAAGCGACAATGAGGTGTTTCATGACAATGATATAGCATGGAAGAGCAAGTCTCAGGAGATCCGCACGAAGCGACAATGAGGTCATGAAACACGTCCAGGGAAGCAACCTGCCTGCTCCAGCGCCCCAGTGGGCGAGAGGGCTGCATGTGTGGCTAGGAGGATGCATGTTTATGAGATGGGATTAAAGGAAAAAGAACAGGAGAGGGGAGAGGAGAGTGTCCCCTTTCTTTGGGTGATAGGGAGGAGAATAAAGGCTTTTGAGAAGAAAAATATAGGGAAAAGGGATCTATTTGAGCACTATTTTTCCACCTCAATCCCCTTTAAGGGCAGAGTACAGGGAAAATTGATTAGGAAAGGGAAACTATTGGAAATGCTCTACACTGGATTGAGCCCTCAGGTAGATAAACTTGCACTAACTGCAACAGATTGGCTGCCTTAAGTATCTAAAATCATGTAGGATAACATTGAGCTCTAAACCACTGCACTGTTCTAATTCTGTAAGATCATTTTTCTCCAGCACATGTATTTTGGGGGAAAAGGAACCATAATAATTCCAGAATTTCATTGCAACCTCAGTACGAGAGTACATGTGGAGTACAAAGCTATTGGCAGGCAAATATAGCATGACACAATGATTGAGATAAATGTTTTAAGAGAGGAAATCTAAAAATGCAGAAACCAGCAGCAATCCACCAAAGTTGAATAGATGTCCAGAAAATACCATAACACGACACGATATTCAGCATTATTTACAAAATTTTACCTTGTCTGAGAAGACTGCTGGCCATGCATGACTGCACCTCCCTCGAGGCACCTGCTCTTGGTTTGTCATCTTTTTTGACAAAGCTTGGTTTGTCATCTTTAGATGGCACTCCCATTGCTACAGGAATGCAAAATTTTTGAAAGTACCATCAGATGGCTGACGAATTAATCAAACTTTGCCCAAACTGAACATTTGTTTTCAGATTTTGACCAACTAGTACTAATGGCTAACCAAAAAGATAAACAACAATAACTTATATCCACAGCTCTAGAAGATATTAACCACACTTGATCAAAAGGAGAAGATGAACTCAGCTCTAGAAGAAAACTTTCTGTTTAGCATAGGTATCGTCATTCATTTTATATTGTCAAGTCATAACCATTGACAGCTAATGAATGTACACGGTTTCAGGAAGGTACAGCACAGGACTTATTTTTGAACTGTAGAAGAACATGTAGGTAATGGTTTCTCTCCTTTTTAGACACCTTGGAGTCTAAGTTTTAATTTGGAGACACAATTTATAATTTGACGCACAATCTGGCTATCTCACACAGCGGCAAATCCTGAATCTCCACATGTCAGCCAAAAAAATGAGACTACACGTGGAGTAGTATATTGCAAAGTCAAGCCCATGACAACACTGATTCAGCTAAACAAGTTAAGAGAAAAGAAATGGGAAAATGCAGAAACCCTGAAGAAAGAAAGACAGAAACAAGCAACCAATGCTAAAGAGTTATCCAACATATACAAGATGGCATTCATAATAATTATTATAAAATTTCACCTTGACTCGGAAGCCTGCTGGCCACACATGACTGCCCAACACCTGAGGAACCCACTCCTGTTCCATGCTGTCTTTTCTTCACTCCCATTACTGCATGAATGCAAAAAGTTTTGAAAGAAACATCAGCTGGCAGAGGAATCGACTTGCCCAAACTAATATTTGCGTTAACATTTTGACCAACCACAAGATTTGACAGGTTGCCATTAATGGCCAGCCAATAAGGTAAACAACATTAATTTATTATCAGCAGCTCAAGAGGGTATTAACAACATTTGATCAGAAGAGAAGATGTACTCATAACTACAGAAGAGCAATCTCTGTCAAGCATAGGTGCCATCAATCATCATCCACACTTCATGTTGTTAAGTGATAACCATTCATAGCAAAGGAACATACAGGGTTCCAGGAAGGAATCAGATAGATTTCAGAATGTAGGAGGCCATGCAAGAAGTGGCTTCTCTTCCTTTTTGGATACCTTCCTGTCCCAGCTTAAATTTTGAAACATAATTTATAATTTATCATGCAACTTGGTGGCACTCAGGATTTTATCTCACTATAGGTGAATCCCAAATTGCATAAAATTATAAATTGCTACACAACTTTAGGCAAATCCTGAACTACCACATGAATAGAGTGCCATGTTTTCAGCTGCCCAAAATTTTGATCAGTGAACCTGACATCAATATTATCCATTTCAGGTGTGACTAATGAATAAGACATGCATATCTAGTGATTTCCAAGGATGTTCAATTGCAGAAAAAAAAAAGGATGCAGGAGTGACACAAAATAATGTTGCCCAAATAATGAATAAGCAGCATATATCTAACAATCTCCAATGGTGTTCCAATGCAAAAACATTTTTATGCAGGAGCGACAAAGATGATGTTTAACTTCATTATTCTTGAGGAAAGCTAAGATAAGTTGGTTCTGGCATCACTGGTTTTGTTTGTATCCTGGACGATCTGGAAGGAGCGGAACGCGAGAGTATTTAGAAGACTAGTGGCCACTGCGTCGGAGGTGGCGTCCGCGGCGGTCAGGGAGGGCAACGATTGGTTGGATGCCGGTTTTGTTAGTCTAGGAGTGCTCCTTGCTCTGTTGCCGGACCAGTGTGTCGGCCCTGTTGTCGCAAGTTTGGTGGCAGCATAGTATCCTTTGTAAGTAATGGTAGTGGCTGATTGGAGGTGGCGTGCCGTTTACAATCGCAAACACGTCATGCTACCTCTAGTTGGCCGGTATATTGTAACACTCTCTTCTCCTTAATGAAATACGGGTACGAACCCGCTCGCGAAAAAAAAAATTTACGGATAATCAGGATGTCTGAGAAAAAGTACCTGGAGTGCAGAAGTTAATGTAGGGAACAATGCGGGAGATGCATGCTCTCTTATAGAATACCTTCACCTGAGCAGACCTTATGTCGAGACTCAAGATTCCATTATTTCCAGCGTTCATGAAAACAAGACCAATTTCTCCCGCAAAGCCAATCAAGTAAGGTGGGACGACCGCTGGGACATAATTACCACATTTTTCAAGATCAATGGTTTTGGTTCCTCCCCATCCAAATTCTTCATCTGTTGACAGTATGTAGAGTGTAGTCTGACGCAGTATTGCTAGTCCCAGATGCCCATCCGCCATGGTGGCGAGTTCAATGTGCTGAGAGTGAGTGTACTCCTCACGCAAGAGCAGAGGCGGTGGGTCCATCACAGAAAACTCCCGTGTGCCCAAATCATACTTGAGGATTTTATTTCCCTTGTCTAACATGCAGTACAGTGCATTCCCCACATGGGCACTGTGTTTCTTACTGTACTCACCAAGATGGCGGGCACCACGGAGGTGCCGAGCAAAGGTGATTTTGCTCCACGCGCCAGCCTGTGATGAGTAGACGCAGGAGAGCATACCATTTGGGTAATCGCCAATGAGGACAACGATGAAGTGCCCACGGTAGCAATCGAGGTGGTCGCACGAGCCGGCAGGGGCGGCGCAGTGCACCGTGGCTTTCCAGTTCCACTTGTCGCAGAAGCCCTTTGGCCTCGGCAGCACCAACCGGTGGCCCGAAATGGGGTACCAGACGACAAGGCCAAATCCGCGCAGGACGATGCCGAACATCACCGTGGAGGAGCGGAGGAGGACGCGGCCATGGCGCGCGTCCTCCGGGCGCAGCTCGCGGTGCACGGCGCCGCGGGGCTTGGGCCGGAAGGAGGACGCGGGGACGAAGCTGGTGGAGAAGCCGTCGCCGTCCCTGTGGTCGCAGAAGAAGCCCAGCGTGGGGGCGCGCGGTGGAGGGCGCGGTACCTGCTGCGGAAGCCGGGGCCGGCGACGAGGCGGAGCCACCGCTTCTGGGAGAAGGCGGCGCGCGAGAGGGTCGCGGGGTCGGACGGCGGGATGCGGAGGAGGATCTCCTCGACGAGCTCGTCCGGCAGCGGTGCTGGAGGCGGCGGACCCATGGAGGCTGCTTCGCTTGATGCGGCCCCGCCTCTGGACCCGGCGATGGCGGCGGGCGGCGGGCGGCGGGCGGCGGAGCTAGGTTTGGTCGGTGGGGGCGAGAGCGTGACTGGACACTGGACTGAGAGACAGGAGGGAAATGGGAAAATGGGAGAAATTGGGCTGCGGTTCGGCTCAACCAAGGTAGCTCTTGGAGTGGGCCACTGGAGAAATTGGGCTGCCCTCCTCCGTGCACAGGAGCTGTTTTTTCCCCTTTCCGAAAAAAAAAAAAGAGCTATGAATCTTGCTGCTTCTCTTGTGAATTTTTAGTGCATGCCCTATCCAGTCTAATTGGGAGAACTTTCAATGGGGCTGGTTCTGCCCCATCTCTGTACTGTCTTTAAGTAATGAAAAACTTTTACCCTTTCAAAAAAAAAAAAAAAAAAAAAGAGCTAGAGCTGATTGGAACATGCCAAACAAAGTCTTTGAATGCAAGAATTTAACGAGAATCGTATAGTAAATCTAGCTCATTTTTACAAGAAAAATATTGAGGGAAAAATATTCCATTCTGAAGATCTTACTTTCTTACGGAAAAAATTAAATAAAGTTGTTGCCAATTTATTTAAGCTATCGATTGGAGGCAAAGCAAATGCCGTATGAGTATAGAATCCAACATGTTATGAGGCATACTACTACTACTCACCTAATAAGGTTGATGTAATTATAATTTCTCCAATCAACCAAGGCTTATAGATCAGCTGATAAACCGAAACAACTGATTTAGTGTGAGAGAAATACTCTTCAGAGAAATATTCTTCAGACACACATATCAGCTGACTTAGTGCGAGAGGAACTCTTCGGACCCACATATTTCTATATGGACCCACTTGTCGCCCCTCCCACTAACTAACATATGCGGCTAGTTATCGTCCCTCCACACAATCTCTCTCCCTCCCTCGCGTATCTTCTCCATCATCACACATGCCACCCCGTGCTCATCGGCCCACTACCCCACAAAAACATCACTGCCACCGGACAGCACAGAACCTCTAGGCACGCACAAAATAAACAGCTCCAACAAGTCAAAACTGAAAACCCTGAACAATTTGCTCATGCTTCAAGATGGCATTTGGCGAGCAAACCCATTCCCATCTTCCTAATGAACAAAGCATAACTCACCATCACCACCTGCTACTATGTGGTCACAATCTTGTTCCATTCAAACAGAAACTCAACTGCAGAACCTACTGATGACACATGACGGTTGAAATGAGATGCCTCATGTGTTCAGGAAGCTGCAGCAAACAACTTTTTCCCACCCAGTTCTGTGAATCATAAGGGAGGATTCGACCACCAGTACAAAATCCAGAAAAACACCATGCATACCCTTAACCATGACTGGCCATAGGAGTTGCCACTTGTTCGGAAACATATTTTTGGCTCTGTGATAAGGCATGGACAGCTAGAAAGCAACTAACTCAAAACTAAAACTGGCCCATGCATGGTTTCTAACTCGCCGATCAGTTTGTCACCAAGGAATTTGACAAACACAATGATATCGTTTTCAACGATCTTGTGCCCAATGGTTTCAAGATCCACACATACTTGGATGTCTGACTTTGGATGTCTGCTAAATTACATTGGTCCTTAAAAGGGATATATCAGCACAGTTGCCCTCATCAGAGAGCTCACGGTATATTCCCCTTGGCCAAGCTTACACAAAAGTTAATATTAAGCATTTAGGATAGTTGAGAGGGCTTTGCACTGCTACTACTACAGCCAAGTCCATACAACAAGTGATTTACTGGAAGGTCTGAAATTTTAGGTGTAGCAACTGATGACAGCCTCCTCCCCAATCCAATAATAGCAGCAGTTATTTGCCTGTAGTAAAAAAAAAGTCAGATGAAATAAGTTATGAAATAATGGTGAAGATGAAGTACAGTAAGTTATGAAGTGCAAATGGAGTCAGCGAACACTCATAAACAATCATAACACTTTAGAAAACCATGGCAATGCTCCAGATATATTTTGACATGGTCACAACAGTAAACCAAATGTCACACGCATCAGACAACATCTCAAACTATAACAGAACAGTGGGATGTCACAAATAAAATGCATGGGGAGCAACAAATCAAACACTTTAAGGTATAAGCACCCCAGGACACCCTCACAAATCTGGGTTTTTGACAACTAGTTTTCACACACACACTGATGTTGCTATATACAAACATGATTTATGTATTACTACTAATTAGCTGGTTGTAACTAGCTAGCTAGCTGCTAACATTCAGTTCTCTCACCACATGGGCCACTGGTGCTCATCTCCAACATATAGGGCATAGAGATGACGGTCACTCCATCAGCTGCTCCCCCATAATCATGTAGGACTAGAAAACTCAGGGCGCGGCGTTGCCTCGCCATCCTTAAGATTGCCAGTGGTATATTTTAGTGTGTTGCGTATGAATTCAAGGGTGTTATCCAGCTAGTATTATTTATAATTGCATATTAGCTTAGGTATACGATACGCATTGTTTAGCTTAGGAATACGATACGCATTGTTGCAGGAGAAATTAAGAGTCACAATTATCATGTTTGGTGAAGCGAAAATATTTTAGCGGATATTTGCAGATAACAAACTATTCAGAACGAAGCAACACTAAAACAAAATCTGCATTCTCATGATTCCATCACATTGTTATGTCTACTACCATACGAATAGAGCAAATCACGGACGAGCAGCAAGCAAAGCAAGCAGGTGATCAGGCAGCTGCTACTAGCCAACAAGGCTACCTGCAGCTTAGCACAAGTATAGCCTTAGAAATGTTGCTGATAGCATGAGAACCACATCCAGGGAGCCGCACTACGCAAGCCTACCTTTCTCCGTTAATACAAACAAAAAAAATTCTGGTTCAATTTTGAAAGACATGAAAGCTTGTTTAGGGTTAGTTATTCTAATCAAAATAGTTGTGAATGGTACTAACTGTATGCTACAAACTATCTACCACACCTAGAAAAAAATTAAATATCCTATGCACGATTGCCTCGAGCATGCATGCTTAACTTAGGCAAGCACATTATAATATAATATGCATGCTTAACTTAAACAAGCACATTATGATTGCTAAAATGACTGGTATAACATCCTGCAATGACTTAATTTCATTATAGGGTTTCATGGCAGACTAAAATACTAGAGTACACAGAGGGCATACCCACATGGAGTAGGACAGTGCAGGGGGTACACCAGATAACATAACATCAGGGATCAAATTAGAAACCCTGAAGATCACACAGACGCACTAAGACAAGCATCAATTTCAGTGATGCTACATAGATATGTCCCGCCAAAACGCTACATATAGTAAGAAGTAATACCATATACCAGTACCAGTGCCACCACCACCACTACAGCCCTTGACCTTGAAAGATTCACATGAGCTCCTTAACTTTTTCATGGCCTTCAAGCACCTCCTGAAGGTCCCTCACTAGTAGAGACTGCTCCAATGCTGCTGAGAAACACAACTAAAAACTAAATCAGCTTGTTGAGAAGTGATATGCCCTTAACATTTTTTTCTATTAAGCTGCAAAGAATAACGAGTTGATGGCTAACCAAATGGGTAAACGTCACTTATTTACTTGAGAGAGAAAAACTCTTTGTTAGTTTTTCTATCTTTCATATTAAGTGGCGGCGCTGACTGATCATAACTGAGAAACATAAAAGAAATGATCAAAGATAAGCACGAGTAGTGACTTTTTTTATTATCTCTCATGCTGCAAACCTTGCTCGCTGAGGCTAAGTTGTGAGGACCGTATCATCAGAGCACAACATGCAAAGCAGATGCATAAATACCTAGGAATATCAATCAACATAAAAAGATTTAGATAGAGTCCACCGGTTGATTTTAGACTAGCATTCCATTTTCATAATTTTGTTTTTCTTGAGCATAGCATGTAAACTTCGTATTGGCAACTAAATATTACTTTACCAGAATATTGTAAAACCCAAAACTAAGCAAAGTTGTACCTGGAGTGTAGAAGCTCATGTAAGGAACGATGTTGTAGATATCGCTTGCCTCAGAAACCTCCTTAATCACCTTGTGCGTCTTTAGGTCAATCGCGAAAAGGACATAGTTCGACTTCACAAAAACGACACCACTACCAACTGTGAAGCCAAGCACTCTAGGTGAGGCCAAGACAGCATGAACAGGGAGCAGTGTCTTAAGCTCAATGACTCTGCTTTGTGTCCATGTAGCATCTACTTGAGATAGATAATCCCTGGACCACATGATGAGTTTAGACTCATGTATGGTGGCAAGCCCTAGTGCACCATCCTCTGTAGTGTTGAGCACATAAGGCCACTCACTGTCACTCGAGTATGTACTTGGCAATTGAATCCAAGAAATCTCGTGCAATTCCAAGTCAAACTTCAGAATATGATCTGTCGTCAGAACCCCAGAGTAGAGTGCACTCTCCACATGTGCAACGTTCGTGAACGTATAGTGGGTATAGTAGTCGCGTAATGGAAGCTGATTACTGGAAATTCGCTTGCTCCATGATGCAGTACTGGATGAGTAGGTGCAGAGGACTGTCTCGACATGCTTCAGATCATAGCCCACGAAAACGATGAGGAAGGGACCCTGTCGGCAATCAAGGTGGTCGCAGGGGCCGCCGGCAGCGCAGAGAACCGCCGCTGCCCAGCCGGGCGTGTGCCGCGCCACAGCCGGAATGGGCACTTCTACCAGCACGTCCGTGGTAGGGTCCCAGACCATAAGGACATCGGGCAAGGGAGGACGGCAACCAGCGGAGATCCTGCGGAGGAGGATGCGGCCGTGGTGGGCGGCGACGACGCGCACGTGCGCCCTGCGGCTGTGGACTTGGGACGAGATCCTGCGGAGGAGGATGCGGCCGTGGTGGGCGGCGACGACGCGCACGTGCGCCCTGCGGCTGTGGACTTGGGACGCAGGCAAGGAGCAGGTGGGGACGAATTCTACCTCACCGCGGTCGTCTGGCGGGGTGTGGACGTCGGAGAAGAAACCGAGCAGGGGTGGGGTGCGGTGGAACTTGCAGAACCTGTGGCGGAAGCCGGCGCCGGAGACGATGGCGCACCAGAGCTTGCAGACGAGGGCGGCCTGGACAAGGCGCACGGGGTCTTCGGGCGGGAAGCGGAGCAGGATCTCCTCTACCAGCTCCTCCGTCAGCGAGCGCGGCGGCGGCGGCGGCGGCGCCGCCATGCTACGGGCGGAGCGCGAGGCGGCGAGTGTGCGCTGCATCTCCATCTCCATCTGAAGCTGCCCGTGGGCTGTGGCCGTGAAAATAACTGCATCTCCATGTCTTTAAGCCCAATGGGCTATGCCGTCACGGAAGAGGCCCATCTAAATACAGACCATTACGTGTTGTGGTTTTTAAGATCCAATATTAATTAAATATATTTAATTTAGACATTAACCAGCTCGGCCACCAAAGAGAGGCCTACTAGTTTATCAAGAAATTTAACTATACACTACAATTCATTCAAGCCAAAAGAGTGCTCCCTCCGTTCCAAATTATAAGTCACTTTGATTTTTTTTTACATCTATTTTGCTATGTGTCTAGACATAATAATTTGTCTAAATACATAGCAAAATGGATAAACCAAAAAAATCAAAACGACTTATAATTTGAAACAGAGTACTTTTACCTGCCGAGCATATATAAAACATAGGCATGTTGCAGCAACTGACAGCCTCCACCATCCATACAACGTGCAGCTTGTTTGTTAGTGGATAAAAGGATATATATAGTTCACAATAAGTTAGTTTGTTAGTGGATAAAAGGCTATATATAGTTCACAGTAAGTTTTCAAGCGGCAAATAGAAGGTCAATGGAGTAAATAACCACTTCAGCCCATTGCTCTCTTTGCTCCATCTTATACTGTATAAACCGTGAAAAAATTAATAGACTTTTTGAACATTCTCGTCATTCACAAAATCCAACTGAACATTTGCAGATGTTTACATCAGATGCACCCAAAATCAAAATGGAGGTGAGCTCACTGCTCAGTGGAGCAGCATAGGCCTTTCCACACTGAGGAACAACATTCACCATGCAAAGCTCAATTCACCTTGCCAGATCCCAGACATATGCCAGTAGCAGAATAAACCATGCATATTACAATAACTGAAATCAAGCTAATAGTCGGTACATGTCGTAACAGACACTGACAAACTGCAATCTGTTGATGATGGTGTCTGTATTTCTCTACTTGTCGTTTAGACTTGAGGCTCAAGTATAAAGATTACAGTTTTGGATATTTACTGGATTATCCAGTACCCCCCAAGAAAAAGGCATAAGTTAGCAGATGTTTACCAAAGAAAAGAAACTTCAGGCCACAAGACATAGAACCAAACAAAAATGGGGGTAGGAACAACATGCCAACTATGAAATTGCAGGGTTACCACTTAAAACCTTATACACAAGCACAATAGAATATGGCATCCACGATGAAGCTAGCAAACTTAACTGATTTACCTCTTTAAACAAAACACAGACCCCCTATAGACTAATAAACTAAGATCAGAAAAGCCATCAGAGGGCTCACGATATATTCCCCTTGGCCAAGCTCACACACAACAGTAGTACGCGTTTCTGATAGTTTCTGAGAGAGTGCTTTGCACTGCTTACTACTACAGTCAAGTCCATACAGCAAGTGATTCACTACAAGGTCAGACATTTTAGGTCTAGCAACTGACGATAGTCTCCTCCAACAATCCAATAGCAGCAGTTATTTGCCTGTAGTGAAAACAATCAGATGAAATAGGCAGTAAGTTATGAAATAATGGTGAAGATGAAGTGAACAATAAGCTATGAAGTGCAAATGGAGTCATGCTCCAGATATATTTTGACATGGTCACGATAGTAAAACAAACGCCACACATCACAGATAAATCTCGAACTATAACAGAACAGTGGGATGTCACAAATGAAATGCATGGAGAGCAACAAATAAAATACTTCTAAGGTATAATGTTGGAACTCGGAATATTGCGTAGGTAGTAGGAGTCAGTGGCGGATCTAGGATTTCAATCACGGGGGTACGGACCAAAACGATATAGTTCATGAATATTGACATAATTCGATCACCAAATGATGATAAAAACAGTTCCAAATACAAGTACATATATAGATGGAGCTGACCACTTTCAAAAAAAAAAAAAATAGATGGAGCAAGCTAAGGCTAAGACTGAATTTTATCCTTTCGAACTTGTATGACTATTGAACTAATAATATGAATCATTAATTAACAAAACAATGAATGGCTGAGCAGGCTAGCAGTTCTATTAAAGAATGATTATACATATACAATGTATTAAAGGATATATATACTTGGCAATTTTTCAGAAATTTTGGGGGTACAGCTGTACCCCCATGAACCTATTGTGCATCCGCCCCTGGTAGGAGTGGGAGGTAGAGGGGTGAGGCTTGAACGCGGCAGCGGACTGGCGGCGCCAAGGCTGGTGCGAGAAGGAACGCGAGAGCGAGAGTTACGACGTCAAGGAGCGAGAGAGATTAATCTCAATCTCTGGCTAAAACTTCATTAACGAGAATGTTTCCAACTTATAACAAATGCCTAACAAACTACTCCTGAATCAGAGGGATAAAGTTCTCCTAAACAAACTCCTTAAAACTAGGATCCTGATAACTGCAGCGATGCCTCAGGGCTGGTGACTGCGCACTGACGTCGTGCGTGGTCCACTACACAGCCACTAGCCTGGTTGCGGCGTTTGTAGACTTTGCTGACCATAACATATAACCACCCCACGACACCCTCACAAACCTGGGTTTTTGACAACTAGTTTTCGCACACACTGATCTTGTTATATACAGACATGATTTCTGTATTACTACTAATTAGCTGGTTGTAAGTGGCTAGCTATAGCTTCTAACACTCAGTTCTCACCGCATAGGCAACTGGTGCTCATCTCCAACATTCCCTTTTCTTCCTCTATCCCCTAAAACTGGTTATACAAGAATCCCCTAAAGTATTTTTGGAAAAAGGAGCCATACTAATTCCAGGATTTCATTGCAAGCTCAAGTACGAGAGTACACGTGGAGTAGGAACTTGCAAAGCTAGCCACACATGACCTGTATCAATCCAACAATGTGAAAAAGCTTATTGGCAGTCATGTGTGGCAAGCAGTCTTCTCCCCATGATCGAGCTAAAAGGTTTTAACAAAGGAGGGGAAATGCAGAAACCAGCAGCAACCCACCAATGTCAAAGAGAAGTCCAGAATATACCACACGGTATTCAAAATATTACTACAAAAGCTAACCTGCACTGAGAAGACTGCTGGCCAAACATGACCGTTGATCAATCGAAGTACCCACTCTAGGTCTATCATCTTTAGATAGCACTCCCATTGCTGCAGGAATGTAAAAGCTTTTAATGTAACATCAGATGGCTGAGTGAGGAATCAAACTTGCCCAAACTTAATGTTTGTTTCAGATTTCTACCAATCACGCAAGGTTCAGGAGGTTGCTAATGGCTAATTAAAAAGATAAATAACACTAACTTATCATCCACAACTCTAGAAGTTATTAACCACACTCGATCAGTGAAAGAATTTGAACTCATAACTCCAGAATAATATTCTTTGTTTAGCATAGGTATCACCACCAACATTTATATATTGTAAGTCAAAATCATTCATAGCTAATGAATGTAGAGGTTTTCAGGAAGGCACAGGAGTAAATTCTGAATTGTAGAAGCTCATGCAGGTAATGGCTTCTGTCCTTTTCAACACATTCCTGTCCAGCCTTAAATTTGGAAGCATAATTTATAATTTTCCAAGCGATTTCGTTATCTCACTCAGCGGCAAATCCTGAATCGTCAGTCCGCCGCATGTCAGCAAGACAATGAGAGTAAAGGTGATGTACAATATTGCAAAGCTTACAGGCAAGCCTATGACACCAACTGATTGAGCTAAACAAGTTGAGAGAAAAGAAATGTAAAAACACAGAAACCCTGAAGGAAAAACTTTCCTTTCCTCACTGCCATCACTGCAGGAATGCAAAAGGTTTGAAAGTAACATGAGCTGGCAGAGGAATCAATGGATTTGCCAAAACTGAGCATTCGTTTTCACATTTTGACCACCCACAAGGTTTAACAGGTTGCGACTAATAGCTAACCAAAAAGGTAAACAACACTAACCTATTATCTGCAGCTCTAGAGGGTATTAACCATGATTGATTAGAAGAGAAGATGAACTCATAAGTCATAACTTCAGAAGAACATTATCTACTAAGCATAGGTATCCTTTCTATGTTCTTAAGTGATAGCCATTCATAGCAAAGCAATGTACAAGGTTTCAGGAAGACACAAGATTGGGTTCTGGATTGTTGGAATTCATGTACGTAGTGGCTTCCCTCCTTTTGGATACGTTCCTGTCCCAGCCTAAATTTGGAAACATAATTTAGATTTTATAACTTGCCACGCAGCTTGGTGGCACTCAGGATTTTATATAGCTAGAGGTGAATCCCAAATCGCATAAAGTTATAATTTGCAACAAAACTTGGTGACGCTCAGGATTTATCTTGGTGAGGCAAATCCTGAACCATGGTATGAATAGTTTGCTATGTTATCAGCTGCCCAAAATTTGATCAGTTGTCCAGACACCAATATTATCCATATTAGACGCAGATAACGAATAAGACATGTATTCCAATAGAAAAAAACATTTTCTATGCAGGAGTGACATAGATGATGTTGCATTTTGATGAACTCGTTATTCTTGAGGAAAGCTAAGATAAGTTGGTACTGGAATAAGGCTAATCAGGAAAAGTACCTGGAGTGCAGAAGTAGTTGTAGGGAACAATGCGGGATATGCATGCTTTCTTATAGACCACCTTCACCTGAGCAGACCATATGTTGACACTCAAGATTCCATTATTTCCAGCGTTCATGAAAACAAGACCATTGTCTCCCGCAAAGCCAATCAAAAAAGATGTGGTGGTCGATGGGATATAATTAGCACATTTTTCGAGATGAATGATTTTGGTTCCTCCCCATCCAAATTCTTCATCTGTCGACATAATGTAAAGTGTAGACTGACGCAGTATTGCTAGTCCCAGCTGCCCCTCCTCCATGGCGGTGAGTTGAATTTCATCAGAGCAACTGAAGTTCTGAGACGAGAGTAGAGGCGGTGGCTCCATCACAGAAAATTGCCGTGTGCCCAAATCATACTTGAGGATTTTATTCCCCCTGTGTAACATGCAGTAGAGTGCATTCCCCACATGGGCGCTGGGGTCACTGTCCACACCAAGATAGGCATTGAGGTGCCGAGCAAAGATGATTTCGCTCCACGCACCATCCTGTGATGAGTAGACGCAGGAGAGTATACCACTTGGGTAGTTGCCGATAAGGACCACGATGAAGTGCCCACTGTGGCAATTGAGGTGCTCGCACGAGCCGTCAGGTGCGGCAGCACAGAGCACCGTGGCTTTCCAGTTCCCCTCGTTGAAGAAGCCCTTGGGTCTCGGCAGGGCCACCTCGTGGCCCGTAATGGGGTCCCAGACGACGAGGCAAAACCCGGCTATGCCCAAGCCATCATACTGCTCCCAGCCGCCGAAACGTCTCTCGTAGACGCCGCCAGGTTGCTCGTAGGCGCGGAGAAGGACGCGGCCGTGGCGCGCGTCCTCCAGGCGCAGCTTGCGACGGTCAGCGCGGGGCTTGGGTCGGAAGGAGCACGTGGGGACGAAGCCGTCGCCGTGGCCGTCCCTGGGGTCGCAGAGGAAGCCCAGCAGGGGCGGCGCGCGGTGGAGGGCGCGGTACCTGCGGCGGAAGCCGGGGCCGGCGATGAGGCGGCACCACCGCTTCTCGGCGACGGCGGCGCGCGCGAGGGTCGCGGGGTCCGACGGCGGAATGCGGAGCAGGATCTGCTCGACAAGCTCGTCCGGCAGCGGTGCCGGCGGCGGCGGACCCATGGCGACGGGCGGCGGAGCTAGGGTTTGGTCGGTGGGGCCGACAGCGAGAGTGCGAGAGTGGAGTAACCAAGGAAATGCGGAATGAGAGGGCGCAGCTGCGTTCCGTTGCTGTTCGGCTCAACCAGGCGTCCAGGCAGCTCGTGGAGGTGGAGGTGGAGCTGCTCTGCAGGTGGGGCCAGTGGAGGTGCTCTCACTGAAACTGCCCGTGGGCCCGCGGCGGTGAAGAACAGCAGCGGCAGTTGCATCTCCATGTTAGCCCACGTCTGTCACCTTGCCCTTGAGCCCAATGGGCTATGCCGGGAGAGGCCCAGCATATATAGCACTTCGGTAATGATCCAGAATGGGATGCCCCGGTTCGGCAGGTTGCTTCACCACGCGGCGGCCAGCGGCCCAAGGCCCAACTAGGCCCACATGTGGGGCCTGGAAGGCAATGACACCGAGGTGACAGTTCAGGCACCTTCCTCTTCTGTGGCATAGTCGCTGAAAATACACATTTGTTCATGTAAAAAAAAAGAAAATACACATTTGTTCTCCATGTGAATGGATGAAAAGATTTTAAACAAAATCACTTCATCAATTTGTCTGACATGTAGCGATCCAAAATTAGAAACCATTTCCTCCTCAACGCAGCCTTAGTAAGCATCCTCCACAAGGGCTCCATCGGGCGTTGTTGTTTAAACCCACTCGGTTCCGCTCGCACCACAGAATTCGTAGCATCGGTGGCCTTCTCACGCGTCGACACGCGGCGTCGTCTATTTTGCGAAAAACTCCTCCGTCTTTGCAATAACGAACCCATAGTCTAGGTTGACGTCTCTAAACTGGGCTCGCATTCAGATACTTTGTGTACAAGTCCCTAATGTAAATTTTATTCTTATGTGAAGAAGTGAAAATTCGAGAAATACATTCATTTTGCATAGACCACCCTGAAAGAGATTTTGTGAAGAAACCCCTCCACCTAGGACCCAGCCCGAACCCCCTCCCACCGAGCGACCGTCGGCCTCCCTCCGCTCGCCCCAACTCGTGCGGCCATGGCGACGCCGTGGCCTCTTCTCTCCTTCCCTCCTCTCCCCTCCGCCTCCCCGTATCAGAGGAACCACCAGTATTGGAGGAACCCACTGGTATTCTTTCGGGGCAGGTGGCGTGCGGTCATGGTGACGCCTTCGTCTCCCAGCAGCCCCAGCACCACTCGAGCAATGCCTAAAACCCTAGCTGCCGCCCCTTCCCCTCATCTCTTCTATGCCTCGACACCGTTGGAAGCCTGTGCAGCTGAAAGCCCTAGTTTGGTTTTGGCTAATTGATGAAACCTAGGACTAACCCTATTGCTAAGTGTGTAGCATTAGAGAAAGGGAAGGTCCAAGCCAAAGGGTTGAGTGGAGATCAAGGTGATGGTGGAGACCACAAGTGATCAAGTGCCACCCTTGTGGATGAAGAAAGATGAGGAGCAAGATGGAATGCTAAAGGCAAAGGTATTTATTAGGGCATTTCCATTTTGCCGGCCATAGGCGAGTAGAGAAGTTGATGGCCGGATTTAGGATTGATAACCGTACTATTAAGAGGGACAATGTCGCGCAATATCGGTTATCTAAGTGCCACTAGGTGAGCAACGACTTTGCATATGCATTAGGGACCTAGTGTGCTAACAATCTCTTGCAAAATTCATTTGAAAATGCTAACACACGTGCACAAGTGGAGAGACACTTTTGTGTTGGCACATGAGAGCAAGAGGTGATGGTGTTTGGGTGTGAAACTCTCCCGCCGAGCTCGCGAGGCGGGACTCGAAAGTTTTCGGACGAACTGGGGTCACTCAGAGGTGACCGGACGCTGTCCTGGTAGGGACCGGACGCGTCCGGTCAAGTGCTGGCGTCCATCGTTTTTTTTAGGAGTGATCGGACGCTGGGCGACCGGACGCTCCGGTGCCGCGTCCGGTCGTGTGTGTTGGCGAGGCCGAGCTGAAGCGGTCAAAGGCGTGGACCGGACGCCGGGCACGTTCGGTCAGGGTGCAGCGGACGCGTCCGGTCAAGAAATGACCTCTCTGGATGCTCTCTGGGTGGTGACCGGACTCTACTGTGCTGGCGTCCGGTGCTGGCATAGGATGCGTCCGGTCGATGATACAGCGCGGGAGCTAGCTGGTGACGTTGGGCGTGAAGAGTGGAATTCAAACGGCTAGTACACGTGGCTAGTTATGTTGGACCGGACACCGGACCGGACGCCCGGTCATGCCGTTCAGGCGTCCGGTCAATCTTGTAAAACTGTGTTTTGAGGGTAACGGCTAGGTGCTTTGGTGGGCGCCTATATAAGTGATTTGACCGGCTCTAGGGAGTCTCTCTTGGCACTTTGACATACTTGACATCCTCTAGAGCTAAGCAAACCTCCTCCCTCACTTTGCATGTCTCTTGATTGATCTAGAGAGTGATTGGGAGAGCTTCTAGTGCATTTGCCTTGTGATTGAGCATCTAGTGGCACTAGTGAGCGTTCTTGCTGCGATTGAGCTTATTTCTCTCGGTGGTTGCCACCACCTAGACGGTTGGAGCAGCGAACCGGAGTTGAGCAAGCTTGGAGATTGTTCTTGGCCACTCCGGAGGTGATTGTAAGGGGTTCTTGACCTTGTCCCCGCGGGAGATCGCAAAAGGTACTCTAGTGGAATGCTCGTGACTTGTGTTGCCCTCATCTTGTGGTGATTCTTGCGGTGCTCGTTGGAGGCTTGGTGTGGTGCCAATTAGCCGCCGAATCCTAAGTGAGTGTGCCGTCACAACGAGGACGTAGCGTGTTGGCAAGCACGTGAACCTCGGTAAAAACTCCGGTGTTCATTTGGGATTGATCCATCGAGATCATATTTGGATTTCATTTGATTGATTGGATCATCACCTTGGTTTCTCATTGTTGATCAAGAAGGTGATTGGCACGACATCCCGAAGGCACGGTTTGCATCCCTCGGTTCCTACCTTGCAATTACATTTGTGCCAAGTAGCATATTAAGTTGTGTAGCATAATTGAATTGCTAAGGACCGTATTCTTAGTGTGTATAGTATATTAGGATTGCTAGAATTGGTTAGGTTGGCTTGCAACCCCTTAGTAGGCTAGCGCAACACTTGTTCCGCCATTTGTTATACTAACCGGTTTGTTTAGTGTTTTGTAGAAATTTTAATTAGGCTATTCACCCCCCTCTAGCCATTTGTGACCTTTTAAGTGGTATTAGAGCCGAGGTCACCGTTGATAGAGGCTTAACAATCTACGGTATGAAAATAGCTCAAGTCAACCATATCAATCATGTGGGGAAGCCGCCACACTTTGATGGAACCGGATATGATCATTGAAAGCGCAAGATGTGTGCATACTTGAAATCACTCAACCGGAAGGTTTGGGAAGTAGTGGACAAGGATTTTACGGTGATCGACCCCAATGATCCCACCGCAAGAGAAGAAGAGAAACTCCAATTCAATGACATAGCAATCAACACATTCTATGAAGCATTGGAATCAAAGGTGTTTGAGCAAATCAAGGATTTGGAGAGAGCTCATGATGTGTGGACTAGGTTGGAGGAAACCTATGAGGGCACACAAGCCGTGAAGAGTGCCAAGCTATACATTCTCAAAGATAAGCTCTCAAGTTTTAAGATGCAAGAAGATGAGAGTGTACCGGAGATGTTCCACCGCTTGCAAGTAATAGTGAATGACTTGAAGAATTTAGGTGAAAATGTGGAAAATGCGGATTTCTCTCACAAGTTCCTAAGAAGCCTACCATCAAGATTTGAATTCTTGGTCACAATGTTGGTGAGAGAAGGATTGGACACCAAGACCCCGAACCAAGTACTAGGTGAGGTGATCACACATGACACCTACCGTGTGGAACGGGAAGGGGGCTCTCAAAAGGATGAGAAGAAGGACAAAGAGAAGAAGAAAGACAAGGAAGTGGTTGCATTCAAGGCTACTTCATCAAGAGGCAAGAAGAAGCAAGAATCAAGTGATGAAGCTAGCACAAGCTCAAGTGAGGTGGATGATGAAGCTATGGCCCTCTTTGTTCGCAAATTTAGAAAATTCATGAAGAAGAAGGGCTTTGGTGCAAGAAAGAGAAGAGATGCAATCAAGACCAAGAGATGCTTTCGATGCAAGAGCAAAGATCACTTCATTGCCGATTGTCCTCTCTCAAGTGATGATGATAGCGATGAGGATGACAAGAAGAAGAAGAAAAACAAGAAAGAGAGGAAGGACAAGAAGGAAAAGAAGAAAAAGAAGCTTGAATACAAGAAGAAGAAAAAGGGGCAATCTTATTGTGTCACATGGGATAGTGATGCCTCAAGTGATAGCGATGATGAGAGTGAAGATGACAAGAAGTCAAGAAAGAAGGCGCTTGCTAGTCTTGCCATCTCCAACAAGCCTTCACTCTTTGATGCTCCATCGACATGCTTAATGGCTAAGCCATCCAAGGTACAATCCGATGATGAGAGCGATAGTGGGAGTGATGATGATGAGGAGTACTTAAAGGAGGACCTCATTAGCATGATACAAGATGCTCACACTTACATTGAGGAAAAGAGGAAGTAGTGCAAAGAGTTGCGCAAGAGCAAGAAAGCTCTTGAGCAATCCTTTGATGAGCTCAATGCTACCCCTGAGAGGCTAATGGAAGCCCATGAGAAGCTTGAGAAAGCTCACACTAAGCATGAGAAGGCTCACTCCTCTCTCCTTGATCAAGCTAAGATTGAGGATGTTGTAGACACATGCAACGTAGGAGTTACTTGTGATATTCTTGATGAAGCATTCTATACTCCTATTGTTGTTGGTCCCACTAACCCCTCTTGTAGCTCAAGCAATGTAACATCTACTATTAGTGATGGTTTCACTTGTGATGCCTCACTCATGGTGGAGAATGAGACCCTTAAGAGAGAGGTGAATGAGCTCACTCATGCCCTAGACAAGGCCTATGGTGGAGATACCCGCTTGCTAAAGTGCTTGGGTAGCCAAAGGTTCTCCCTAAACAAAGAGGGATTGGGCTATACCCCCAAGAATGGCAAGGCGGCCTTTGTCACTCACAAGACTAGTTTTGTGAAAGGCAATGGACGTTTTTACTCTAGTTGCAAGCAAGTGGGGCATATAGAGCAATATTGCAAGAACAAGAAGAATGCTAACATATCCTCTATTCGTTTTGATTCTTGTTATTTGCTTATCAAGAGTACTAATGGTGTGAAGGCTAAGTTCATTGGTGCTCCCATTGTTGGCCTAAAGAAGAAGGCAATTTGGGTGCCCAAAAGCTTAGTGACTAACCTTGGAGGACCCAAGCAAGTTTGGGTACCTAAGAAGAATTGATTTGCTTTTGTAGATCAATTACAAAGCCGGAGGAAGGCATTGGGTGCTTGATAGTGGGTGTACTCAACATATGACCGGGGATTCTAGAATGTTCAAATCAATCTCATCAAGTGGCAATGGTGTTGATAGTATAACTTTTGGTGACAATGGCAAAGGCAAGGTAAAAGGTTTGGGAAAGATTGCAATTACAAATGATATGTCCATCTCAAATGTATTGCTAGTGAAATCTCTCAACTTCAATCTTTTGTCCGTAGCTCAATTGTGTGATCTTGGATTCAAATGCATATTTGGTGTTGATGATGTTGAGATAGTGAGTGTTGATGGAAACAACTTGATATTCAAAGGCTTTAGATATGAGAATCTCTATCTTGTGGACTTCAATGCTAGTGATGCTCAATTGACAACATGTTTGTTCTCCAAATCAAGCATGGGTTGGCTATGGCATAGAAGACTTGGACATATTGGCATGAAGCAACTCAACTGGCTAATCAAGCATGATCTAGTTAGAGGGTTGAAGGATGTGGTGTTCGAGAAAGACAAGCTATGTAGTTCATGTCAAATGGGTAAACAAGTTGGTAACACTCATCCTAACAAGAGCATGACGAGCACAAGCAAAGCATTTGAGTTGTTGCACATAGATCTATTTGGCCCAACCAAGTATGAGAGTATTGGTGGAAACAAATATGGATTTGTGATAGTAGATGACTACACTAGATATACTTGGGTATTCTTTCTTGTTGACAAGAGTGAGGTATTTGACTCATTCAAGATATTTGTCAAGAGAAGCCAAATTGAGTTTGAGACATCAATCAAGAAAGTGAGAAGTGACAATGGTAGTGAGTTCAAGAACACAAGAATTGAAGAACTTTGTGATGACTTTGACATCAAACATCAATTCTCGGCCAAGTACACTCCTCATTCCAATGGGCTAGTTGAAAGGAAGAATAGAACCTTGATTGACATAGCAAGATCAATGTTGAGTGAATACAATGTGGATCATTCATTTTAGGCCGAAGCAATCAATACCGTTAACTATTGCTCAAATAGGCTCTATTGTCATAGGCTATTAGAGAAGACACCATACGAATTGTTGAATGGTAGAAAGCCCAACATTGCATACTTTAGAGTGTTTGGATGCAAATGCTATATTCTCAAGAAGGGCACTCGATTGAGCAAGTTTGAGAAAAAGTGTGATGAAGGATTCCTACTTGGTTACTCCACTACAAGCAAAGCATATAGAGTTTAGAATCTCACTCATGGCATAGTTGAGAAAGTGCATGATGTGAAATTTGATGAAACCAAAGGCTCTCAAGATGAAGAAAAGAATCTTGATGATGTGAGAGGTACTCAATTGATACAAGCCATAAAAGAAATGAATGTTGGTGACATTAGGCCAACACAAGTGGTAGATATTGAAGATGACAAAGATCAAGTGATTGTGTCTCCAAATGTGCAAGTTAGTGGCTCTCAAATTCAAACTCAAGCTAGTGACTCTCAAGTGCAAGATCAAGTGGCTAGTACATCATCTCAACCAAGTGATCAAACAAGTTCAAGTGCTCAACCTCATGTTCTCCAACCAACTCATATTGCAAGAGATCATCCTCTAGATCAAGTGGTTGGTGACATTAGAAGTGGTGTGCAAACAAGATCAAGATTAGCATCCTTTTGTGAGCACTATTTATTTGTCTCATCCATGGAACCAAAGAAGATTGAAGAAGCTTTGATGGATTGTGATTGGGTCAATGCCATGCATGAAGAGCTCAACAACTTTGAAAAAAATCAAGTTTAGGAACTAGTTGAGCGTCCAAAGAATTACAATATCATTGGCACCAAGTGGGTATTTCGAAACAAGCAAGATCAAGATGGCATAGTTGTGAGAAACAAAGCAAGATTGGTAGCACAAGGATACACTCAAGTTGAAGGTCTTGACTTTGGAGAAACCTATGCACCGGTTGTAAGATTGGAGGCAATTAGAATCTTATTAGCCTATGCTTGTGCCCACAACATCAAGCTATATCAAATGGATGTGAAAAGTGCTTTTTTGAATGGATTCATCAATGAGCTAGTGTATGTTGAGCAACCCCCGGGATTTGAAGATATCAAGAAGCCCAACCATGTCTACAAGTTGAAGAAGGCTCTCTATGGTTTGAAGCAAGCTCCAAGGGCATGGTATGAGAGATTGAGAGATTTCTTACTCTCTAAAGGGTTCAAGATAGGAAAGGTTGATAACACTCTCTTCACCAAGAAGATTGGAAATGACTTGTTTGTGTTGCAAATCTATGTGGATCACATTATCTTTGGATCAACCAACCAAGACTTTTGTGAAGAGTTTGGAGAAATGATGGCAAAAGAATTTAAGATGTCTATGATTGGAGAGCTTAGTTACTTCCTTGGTCTACAAATCAAGCAATTGAAGAAAGGCACAAGTGAGTCAAAGCAAGTACATCAAGGACATATTGAAGAAGTTTGGAATGGAAGAAGCCAAGTCAATTGGACTCCAATGGAAACAAATGGTCATCTTGACTTGGATACAAGTGGCAACATGGTAGATCAAAAGTTGTATCGGTCCATGATTGAAAGTTTACTCTATGTGACCGCTTCTAGGCCGGATGTCATGTTTAATGTGTGCATGTGTGCAAGGTTTCAAGCTTCACCAAGAGAAAGTCATTTGAAGGCAACCAAAAGAATATTAAGATATCTTAAGCACACACCTAATGTTGGATTGTGGTATCCCAAGGGGTCAAACTTTGAGTTGATTGGATATTCAGACTCGACTATGCGGGATGCAAGGTGGATAGAAAAAGCACTAGTGGAACATGCCAATTATTGGGAAGGTCACTTGTCTTATGGTCATCCAAGAAATAAAATAGTATTGCACTTTCTACCGCCGAAGCCGAATACATTAGTGCGGAAAGTTGTTGTGCTCAATTACTATGGATGAAGGCCACATTGAAGGATTTTAGAATCAAATTTGGACAAGTGCCATTGCTATGTGACAATGAAAGTGCCGTGAAGATCACCACCAATCCGATTCAACATCCAAGAACAAAGCACATTGATATAAGGCATCACTTCATTAGAGATCACTAAGCTAAAGGTGACATTTCTATTGAGAGTGTTGGTACCGATGATCAACTTGCGGATATCTTTACCAAGCCACTTGATGAGAAGAAGTTTTGCACATTAAGAAATGAATTGAACATTCTTGACTTCTCCAACATGAGATGAATGCACCCCCGACTATATGACATGCCTCTCCTTCGACTATTGCAAAGGTGAAATTGTTTGGCATGATGCATTCATACTTAATAAGGACTTGATTAGAGCATATAGACATTTCTTCTAGTGATATCTCTTGCTATTAGGCTCATTCATGAAAACAAAGTGATTTTGAGTACATATTATGTCACTATTGCTTCTATGTCTTGTATGATCTAGTGGCTAAATATGACTTGTTTATGAGAATGTGACCCTAGTGTTTGATCTAGTTAAATGAGCAAGAAATGATCTAGTTCAACATTGACAAGATAACCATTGAAAGATGTGTGAAGAAGCTTGTCATTGGTTCAAACCGAGCTAGATTACTTATGCAAGATTACTAGTTTGAACCACAAGAGAAGGAAGTTTATGTAAACAAATGATCCTCAACTTTAAGTGATCATCTCTCTCTATGATTTCAAGTCTACACCAAGTATGATCATATACATTTGTGGTCATTGATGACAAAGGGGGAGAGAATACAAAGATAGCATGCATCAAGAGGGAGAGTAGATAAAGATTGAAGAATGGAAAGAGATCAAAATTTTGAAGCACACAAGTAGGGGGAGCAAGCTCATGAACACAATTGATTGCACTTGAATGTGCATATCCATATGATTGCTTGCATTGCACTTAGGAGTATTCATTTCATAAGTGATTTCATAAGTGGTATCTCTCTTGCTTGTGTGGTACTTGCTAGTATAAATCTTGATTGATGAATTGATTACTAGCATGTATAGGTTCTAGCTAGAAGTAGCATTTTTTTCTTGGTGCTTTCCAAGCGGTATCTAGAAACCGTGCTTCTAATGTTGATCTCACGGGGTTTCTAGCTATTTAATGTTTTTAGCTAGAGTTGATGCTAAGGATGGTTCATGATGTGCACTCCGATGGTATCACGCTTCAAAGGTCCATTCTATACACCTTAACATCAACTTGGTAAGAAATGACTCTCCTAAAACCGATTTATCTATCATGTGTGCAAAGCTTATAATCTAAACTCTTAGCACACATGTAGGGGGAGCCATAGCTACCAAATAGGTTTTATATGACTTGTCCAACTCTTTTCATAAGCTCATATTGCTTGGACAAGTGGTGTAAAGCCAAAATTGAATTCAATTCTTATCTTTATGGAGGTTGTCATCAATTACCAAAAAGGGGGAGATTGAAAGCCCTAGTTTGGTTTTGGCTAATTGATGAAACCTAGGACTAACCCTATTGCTAAGTGTGTAGCATTAGAGAAAGGGAAGGTCCAAGCCAAAGGGTTGAGTGGAGATCAAGGTGATGGTGGAGACCACAAGTGATCAAGTGCCACCCTTGTGGATGAAGGAAGATGAGGAGCAAGATGGAATGCTAAAGGCAAAGGTATTTATTAGGGCATTTCCATTTTGCCGGCCATAGGCGAGTAGAGAAGTTGATGGCCGGATTTAGGATTGATAACCGTACTATTAAGAGGGCAATGTCGCGCAATATCGGTTATCTAAGTGCCACTAGGTGAGCAATGACTTTGCATATGCATTAGGGACTTAGTGTGCTAACAATCTCTTGCAAAATTTATTTGAAAATGCTAACACACGTGCACAAGTGGAGAGACACTTTTGTGTTGGCACATGAGAGCAAGAGGTGATGGTGTTTGGATGTGAAACTCTCCTGCCGAGCTCGCGAGGCGGGACTCGAAAGTTTTCAGACGAACTGGGGTCACTTAGAGGTGACCGGACGCTGTACTGGTAGGGTCCGGATGCGTTCAGTCAAGTGCTGGCGTCCGTCGTTTTTTTAGGAGTGACCGGACGCTGGGCGACCGGACGCTCCGGTGCCACGTCCGGTCGTGTGTGTTGGCGAGGTCGAGCTGAGCAGTGCGTGGACCGGACGCCGGGCACGTCCGGTCAGGGTGTAGCGGACGCGTCCGGTCAAGAAATGACCTCTCTGGATGCTCTCTGGGTGGTAACCGGACTCTACTGTGCTGGCGTCCGGTGCTGGCACAGGATGCGTCCGGTCGAGGATGACAGCGCGGGAGCTAGCTGGTGACGTTGGGCGCGAAGAGTGGAATTTAAACGGCTAGTACACGTGGCCAGTTATGTTGGACCGGACACTGGACCGGACGCGTCCGGTCATGCCGTTTCGGGCGTCCGGTCAATGCGCAGAAACTGTGTTTTGAGGGTAACGGCTAGGTGCTTTGGTGGGCGCCTATATAAGTGATTTGGCCGGCTCTAGGGAGTCTCTCTTGGCACTTTGACATAGTTGACATCCTCTAGAGCTAAGCAAACCTCCTACCTCACTTTGCATGTCTCTTGATTGATCTAGAGAGTGATTGGGAGAGCTTCTAGTGCATTTGCCTTGTGATTGAGCATCTAGTGGCACTAGTGAGCGTTCTTGCTGCGATTGAGCTTATTTCTCTTGGTGGTTGCCACCACCTAGACGGTTGGAGCAGCGAGCCAGAGTTGAGCAAGCTTGGAGATTGTTCTTGGCCACTCCGGAGGTGATTGTAAGGGGTTCTTGACCTTGTCCCCGCGGGAGATCGCAAAAGGTACTCTAGTGGAATGCTCGTGACTTGTGTTGCCCTCATCTTGTGGTGATTCTTGCGGTGCTCGTTGGAGGCTTGGTGTGGTGCCAATTAGCCGCCGAATCCCAAGTGAGTGTGCCGTCACAACGAGGACGTAGCGTGTTGGTAAGCACGTGAACCTCGATAAAAACTCCGGTGTTCATTTGGGATTGATCCATCGAGATCATATTTGGATTTCATTTGATTGATTGGATCATCACCTTGGTTTCTCATTGTTGATCAAGAAGGTGATTGGCACGACATCCCGAAGGCACGGTTTGCATCCCTCGGTTCCTACCTTGCAATTACATTTGTGCCAAGTAGCATATTAAGTTGTGTAGCATAATTGAATTGCTAAGGACCGTATTCTTAGTGTGCATAGTATATTAGGATTGCTAGAATTGGTTAGGTTGGCTTGCAACCCCTTAGTAGGCTAGCGCAACACTTGTTCCGCCATTTGTTATACTAACCGGTTTGTTTAGTGCTTTGTAGAAATTTTAATTAGGCTATTCACCCCCCTCTAGCCATTTGGGACCTTTCAGCAGCTCAGTCCATAGGACAGCGATGCTGCTGTAGTGGTGGAAGATACGGCTCAATCCAAGATGCGGGGAGGCCGAATTCGTGGATGGCCCGGCCAGATCCACGGTCGCTTGTAGCGAGGGATGCCGGATCTGGGCAGATCCTCACGTCAGCTCGCTCTGCAGTGAGCTGGTGTGGTCGCCCCTCTCGAGTCAGAGTCGAGTCTTCCCGCGCTGCGGCAATGTCTACCTGAACCGCTGCATAGGTGCGTTTCAACGCCCCGTCGTGCTTTTATTCTGCTATACGTTTTCTTAATCTGTGCGCCCCTTTTTCCTTTGCTGTCTCTAAGATCCACGGATAGCTATTCGATTTCATCCCAGAGCCCTGTGGATTTCTATGCACATTGCGTTCTTTTTCAGCATTCGTATTGCTAATAATTGGCATACAACTTGATACAGTGGGTGAATTATTTGGATAATTTATTCTCTCAGTTGTTTGACGTATCTAGACAAAAGGTATTAGGTATGTGATGTGCCAAAATGATCTACACGATGCCATTTTCAGAAGAAAGAGATACTCAGAAGAAAGAGATATGTTTAGAGGTTTCCTCTCGACAACTCGGTAGAGCATCGGGGTGTTGCAGAGCAAGTTAAATAAATGTCAGTCATATAGATATTGATAATAGCAATTTACTTCTAGAAAAATAACATTTTTGTTTGGTATGATACATTTCTTCTTGTTTTATCTTCATGTTTACTTAAAGTGTTGCTGGACGAAGCAAGCTCTTTTGGGATAATGTGTCAGAAATACCACTACATGGGGACTAGGAAGAACATTTATTCTTAGGTGTACTGCATTTTTAAAGATGTGGCTGCGAGGTGGTTAGTATGGCTGTGACATAGAAGCGTGAATTGGTCTAGGCCTCTAGGGAAGTTCTTTCTGCATGTTTTAGTTGGTCGTGATTGTTATCGGATACTTGGCAAGAATCCAAGCACAAAGTTGCTCTAGATTATTATATCCTTGCATTCTGGCAATGTTTGCGTATATAAGCCATGTGGAGAATGGAAACTGAAGAAGAACTGCACTTTCTGTTTTGCTTTGTACAGGGCTGATGGATGGGTATGGTGACTAAGAGCACGCCGTGGTGTACGAGGATGGCGATGGCAATTGTATGCTGATCAGCGATGTGCCGTGGGAGTACGTTTTAGAGTTCTCGATGTAAAGATGTGACCAAAATTCATACAGTTGTGACAATGTGATTTTGTCTCCAATGGCACCTTGCAGATCTGTCGTCAGGCGCCGGTAATGCACTTGCCGATGACGGGTCAGAAGACATGCGACCTGCTGACGACGGGTGAGAAAATATGCGACTGTACCAGTGATGTGCCTTCTCGAGCCTCTGATCATCTTCACGGTCTACTGACTTAAAGTAACGTTACATGTAGGCTATTTATGGTCGTTGCCCATACCAATAATTATGCAGGAGCAAATTTGATGAGAACATCACTTCTACAGATATAACCACACCACCTACAATTATAGTACCTTCCATTCCACTACCTGAAGCTAGACCAGCAATTCACAAATTTTACACAAGAAGGGATCACAGGGTGCTCCTAATCAGGAATCTTGGTGTTGAAGATAAAGATATTTGAGCTGATATTTTGTGCTGCCTTTGTGGCTGTCCACAGGCAGTCACCATTTGCAGCTAGCTAGTGCTAGTAATAGAAGGCTGAACCATTTTGATAACTGTCCAGATTCAGCCTCCTTTCCAATAGTAGTAATAGGCTTAGCTGTTTCCAGTTGTATTATAGTAGCAGCAGCCATTTTAGCTATAAAAGGAGGGTTCCTCCATATGTAAGAGTTGGGTTTTATTTTAGTTCAGTTCAGTTCCTTTGGAAACTACTGCTTGTGTTATCTCTTGTGTCGGCTAGACCAACAGATCAACCTCTATTCAAAGCCCCATCTTAATACTTCACTACATCCTTGCAATTTTAGATTGCTTGCACCTTGTTCTTGCTGATTTTTCTTCTATTTCTTGCAGGAACAGACCCTAGTGGTCAGGTCAGTTTGGTTTTGGCTAGGCTAACAATATCTCAAGGGTTGGTTCAGCGATTGTTAGGCTATTGGAACCTTTTGGTTAGTAGCCTGGATCTTGAGAGTCACCCCTACAATTGGAAGGCATCTCATCTCACCAAAAGGTTGGGACACTAAAGTATACATCATTTGGTATTCAAAGCAAGGTTAATTGATGAAACTGAGTTTTTAGTAGTAGTGTTCATTACTTAGAATCCAGAAAAAAAAGAGCCAACAAACAAGAAAGAAAGAGAGAAGTTTGCTACACCCTATCCAAACCAATTTGAGCCTAGTTAGCAATCTCTTTCAGTTTATGCTTTGTTGAATCTCTAGATTGCATTGTCATATGAAAGAAAAAAAAGAAAAAAAGGAAAAAAACAACAACATAGAAGTAGTAGCCTTTGTTACAGGCTTGCAACTCTTTTCCATCCCTTGTTTTCTAAGTTGTTAAGGCCAGCAATATTGACTAGGACTTTGAGCAGATTTTCAATTTAGCACCTACTGATTTGAGTTTTGCCTAATCCTTGCTACATAAATAAAACCAGCCCTAGCTATACTCTCTATTGGCCATTCAGGTAACATAAACTGGCATTGGCTGAACTCAACCCTAAAGATCGTTGGAGGCTGACCCAACTGCCAGCTGCACCACCTGCTGATTTTGGTAAGAACCTGTAAGTACTTGGTAAGAGTTTGAGTGTGAGTGCCTTTGAATTTCCAATTTCCACGTCCTAGTAGTTGGTAGGCACATATAATCTTGTTGTATTGTTTGTTGTTTGCTAACAATGGCAGGTCAAGGTGAGGAAGGCGAAACCCTCACACCAAGGACACAAGCAACTAGGGATTACTTGGCACGCTTGCTGAATGAACATACTGAAAACATCACAAAAGTGGTGAATGAGACCAGAGAGGCTTTGAATAGCACCAAAACAATCATCACGGCCCTCGATTTTCGCATAGTGCAACTTGAACAAGCACAATTATCTTCTGCCGCAATATCTCGTGCTACAGCTGCTACTGATGACTATGCTGCAGATACTGAATTAGATGATGTGAACCATCCACATCGACGCCACCGCCACCGCCGAGAGGTACAAGACCGTGATGATCCTCTACTGAAAACAAAATTTTCCATACCTTCTTTTGCTGGTAAATATGATCCTGATGCATATCTCACTTAGGAAATGGCCATAGAACAGAAATTTGAGTGTTATGATATCCCTGATAATAAGAGAATTAGAGCTGCCACTAGTGAGTTTACTGATTTTGCATCTATTTGGTGGCAAGAATACTGTCATACAAATGGGAATGTTCCAACTACCTGGGAGGGTATGAAGAGAGTTATGAGAGCCCGTTTTGTACCTTCATATTATTCTCGTGATTTATTAAATAAATTGCAATGCTTGAAACAAGGTAAAAACACTGTAGAAGAATATTATCAGGAATTGCAAATTGGTATGCTACGTTGTGGGTTAGAAGAAACACCTGAAGCTAAGATGGCTAGATTTTTTGAGGGGCTTAATAGGGAAATTCAGACCATATTGGACTATAAAGAATATAATTCTATTACTCGTTTATTTCACCTTGCTTGTAAAGCTGAAAGAGAAGTGCAGGACCGACAAAGGACAAGGGGCCCTTCTAGGGTTATTTCTACAGGTTGGCCAAATCAAAGGCAAGCAAAGACCACAATTTCCTCCAGCCACACACCTACACCAAGCGTCTCCAACAACCGTGTGCAGTCTACTTCCTCTACTACACCTACACATGCACCTGAGGCAAGCAAGAGCTCAGCACCAGCCCCTGCCCCAAGTTCCTCTTCACGAAATTCAATAGGAAGATCACGAGATACACAATGCCATCGCTGTAAGGGCAATGGACACATGATGCGGGACTGTCCTAGCAAGCGAGCTCTTCTAATCAAAGACAATGGTGAGTACACATCAGCTAGTGACATTGAAGAAGAATATACTATGCTTGCAACTGACCTTGCAGGTAATCATCATGATAATGAGGAAGAGGAAGAGGAGCAGTATGGTGCTGAATCAGCAGATAGGTATTTGAGTCTCATTGTACAGCGTGTGCTTAGCGCGCAAATGGAACAAGCTGAACAGAGTCAATGCCACAACCTATTCCAAACTAAATTTGTCATCAACAGCCGGTCTTGTCAGGTGATCATTGATGGCGGAAGCTGTAACAACTTGGCAAGCATGGACATGGTTGAGAAGCTTGGCTTAACCACAAAACAACATCCTAGGCCTTACTATATTCAATGGTTCAACAGTTGTGGTAAGCTGAAGGTAACTCGTATTGTGAGGATACAATTTTCACTTGGTTCATATCATGATTATGCTGACTGTGATGTGGTTCCAATGCAAGCATGTTCTTTATTATTAGGAAGACCATGGCAACATGATAGAGATACATTGGATCATGGTAGAACCAATCAGTACACACTCATGTTTAAAGGGAAGAAAATTACTTTGCTGCCTATGTCTCCTGAAGCTATTCTAAAAGATGAAATAGAAAGAGCTAATAGAGAGGATCCGAAAACTAGCAAAAATGAAAATCAAGTTATAACTAAGGAACTTGCTTCAAATAAAAAGAAAGAACCAAACACTAAGAAAGATGGAATTATGTTAAAAAATCCTGTTTTACTAGCTACAAAATCTAAAATTATTGAGATGACAGCCAGCAATTCTGTTTGCTATGCCATAATGTTCAAAGAAGCATTGTTTTCATATGAGGATATGCCTCTTTCTATACCTCCTGCTGTTACTGACCTTTTGCAAGAGTATGGAGATGTGTTTCCAAAGGAAATACCACCTGGGCTACCACCAATTCGAGGAATTGAACATCAAATTGATCTAATACCAGGTGCTTCCCTACCCAATCGTGCACCATATAGGACCAATCCCGAGGAGACTAAGGAGATTGCACGTCAAGTACAAGACTTGCTTGACAAAGGGCATATACATGAAAGCCTTAGCCTTGTGCTGTTTCAGTTATTTTAGTTCCAAAAAAAGATAGATCATAGCGTATGTGTGTTGATTGTAGGGCTATTAATAATATCACCATTAGATATCGTCACCCTATCCCTAGGTTAGATGATATGCTTGATGAATTAAGTGGTTCTAAAATGTTCTCCAAAGTTGACTTGCATAGTGGTTATCACCAAATCAGAATAAAACTAGGAGATGAATGGAAAACAGCTTTTAAAACTAAATTTGGCTTATATGAGTGGTTAGTCATGCCTTTTGGTTTAACTAATGCACCTAGTACATTTATGCGATTGATGAACGAAGTTCTACGTGCTTTCATTGGAAAATTTGTGGTAGTATACTTTGATGATATCTTGATTTATAGTAAGTCACTAGAGGAACATCTTGAGCATTTACGTGCTGTGTTTAATGCTTTAAGAGATGTACGGTTATTTGGTAACCTCGAAAAGTGTACATTTTGCACAGATCGAGTATCGTTTCTTGGCTATGTTGTGACCCCGCAGGGAATCGAAGTTGCTGCTGCCAAGATTGATGCCATCAAGAGTTGGCCGACTCCAAAAACAGTCACACAAGTGCGGAGCTTTCTTGGACTTGCCAGATTTTATAGACGTTTTGTCAAAGAATTCAGCACCATTGAATGAGTTGACGAAGAAAGGAGCTCCCTTCCATTGGGGACCAGCACAGGAGGATGCCTTCAACTTCCTCAAAGAGAAACTCACCAATGCTCCCCTACTCCAACTTCCTGATTTTAGTAAACCTTTTGAACTCGAATGTGATGCAAGCGGGATAGGCATTGGAGGTGTATTAATTCAAGATGGTAAGCCTGTTGCCTATTTCAGTGAGAAATTAAGTGGACCTAGTCTGAATTATTCCACTTATGATAAAGAATTATATGCCTTAGTTCACACCCTAGAGACCTGACAACATTATTTGTGACCGAAGGAATTTGTGATTCATTCCGATCATGAGTCTCTTAAACATATTAGAAGCCAAAACAAACTAAATCATAGACATGCAAAGTGGGTAGAATTTATTGAATCATTTCCTTACATCATAAAACACAAAAAAGGAAAGGAAAATATCATTGCTGATGCATTGTCTAGACGTTATACCATGTTATCTCAACTAGATTATAAAATATTTGGTTTGGAAACTATCAAAGAGCTATATGAGCATGACGTTGATTTTAAAGAAATAATGTTGCATTGCAAGGAAGGAAGGGGTTGGAATAAGTACAATGTGAGTGATGGACTTTTATTTCGTGCTAACAAGCTATGCATTCCAGCTAGCTCTGTCCGTCTTTTGCTGTTACAGGAGGCCCATGGAGGTGGACTAATGGGACATTTTGGTGTGAAGAAAACAGAAGATGTGCTGAGGGACCATTTCTATTGGCCAAAGATGAGACGTGATGTCCAGCGCTATGTGGCAAGCTGCACCACTTGTCAAAAGGCTAAGTCTCATCTTAATCCACATGGTTTATACATGCCTCTACCTGTTCCTAGTGCTCCTTGGGAGGATATCTCAATGGATTTTGTTCTAGGACTGCCTAGGATAAAGAAGGGGAGGGATAGCATTTTTGTTGTGGTGGATAGGTTCCCTAAAATGGCACACTTTATACCATGTCATAAAAGTGATGATGCTACACATATTGCTGATTTATTCTTTAAAGAAATAATTCGCTTACATGGAGTACCTAATACAATAGTCTCTGATCATGATACAAAATTTTTAAGTCATTTCTGGAGGACACTTTGGGCTAAATTGGGAACAAAGTTACTATTTTCTACTACATGTCATCCCCAAACAGATGGGCAAACTGAAGTTGTTAATCGTACTCTATCAACCATGCTTAGAGCTATTCTAAATAAGAATTTAAAAATGTGGGAACAATGTTTATCTCATGTAGAATTTGTCTATAATCGTTCAGTACATTCTACAACCAAGATGTGTCCTTTTCAAGTTGTTTATGGTTTTATTCCTCATGCACCAATTGATTTATTGCCTCTACCATCTTCAGAGAAGGTAAACTTTGATGCTAAAGAACGTCTTGAGTTGATCTTGAAAATGCATGAAATTACTAAAGCAAACATAGAAAATATGAATGAAAAGTATAAACTTACAGGTAGTCAAGGTAGAAAGAAAATTACATTTGAACCCGGAGATCTTATTTGGCTACATTTGTGAAAGGATAGGTTCCCAAACTTAAGAAAATCAAAGTTAATGCCTAGAGCTGATGGTCCTTTTCGTATATTAGAGAAGATAAATGATAATGCTTATAAACTAGATCTGCCTACAGATTTTGGGGCAAGTCCCACCTTTAATGTTTCATATTTGAAGCCATACATGGGAAATGAAGATGAACTTGAGTCGAGGACGACTCCAATCCAAGAAGGGGAGGATGATGAGGACATCACTTCTACAGATACAACCACACCACCTATAGTACCTTCCATTCCACTACCTGAAGCTAGACCAGCAATTCACAAATTTTACACAAGAAGGGATCACAAGGTGCTCCTAATCAGGAACCTTGGTGTTGAAGATAAAGATATTTGAGCTGATATTTTGTGCTGCCTTTATGGCTGTCCACAGGCAGTCACCATTTGAAGCCAGCTAGTGCTAGTAATAGAAGGCTGAATCATTTTGATAACTGTCCAGATTCAGCCTCCTTTCCAATAGTAGTAATAGGCTTAGCTGCTTCCAGTTGTACTATAGTAGCAACAGCCATTTTAGCTATAAAAGGAGGGTACCTCCATATGTAAGAGTTGGGTTTTGCTTTAGTTCAGTTCAGTTCCTTTGGAAACTACTGCTTTTGTTGTCTCTTGTATCGGCTAGACCAATAGATCAACCTCTATTCAAAGCCCCATCTTAATACTTCACTACATCCTTGCAATTTCAGATTGCTTGCACCTTGTTCTTGCTGGTTTTTCTTCCATTTCTTGCAGGAACAGACCCTAGTGGTCAGGTCAGCTTGGTTTTGGCTAGGCTGACAATATCTCAAGGGTTGGTTCAGCGATTGCTAGGCTATTGGAACCTTTTGGTTAGTAGCCTGGATCCTGAGAGTCACCACCACAATTGGAAGGCATCTCATCTCACCAAAAGGTTGGGACACTAAAGTATACATCAAAATTCAGTTGAGGTGAACAGGAATTTTTTGTGTGCTCCGATTGCGACTCCAGAATGTCAAACAAGTTCAGGTCAGGCTCAACAGGTCCAGTTCTTTTGATTGAAAAGTTTTGTGATTGCTTAACCCTCTCCTTCCAGAATGTCAAACAGGTCCAGGTCATGAGAATGCTCTGTTTGCCAACGTGTAAAGGTGTCAGGACAGACGATTAGGAGTTCAGATACTGAAATGTCAACTTTTACTAAAATGTAAGTAGGTCCTCTTACATTGATTCATTATTGTTAGTGTTTATTTGACAATTGCTGTATAGTACAGTGGCTAAGAAAGGATCGGACTTGTCTGTTGAACAAAGAGCTTGCAGCTACAGCCAACAAGATATGTCAATTGAACAAAAATGCAGATGTGTGCGCAGACAATGCTGCTACCCAAGTGACAAAAAACAACCCTCCTATAGATACACCAGTCCTAATCTTACGTGCTTACCCTACAATGATAGTTAGGAACCAAGAATGAATATATGTACCAGTGTTTGCATATAAAGACGACGTGCTCTTCATGCCATTGCAGAGTTCCCAAGGGGTGCCTAATGTAAAAGTTACTGCTATACTTTTGGTGTTATCACTCCCTGAAAGTACTTTTGTGATATATATGCCCTTTGTACTGTTCTACATATCAACTCGAGAATATAAATCATTTATGATTTTTTACGAAATAGCTATTATGCTTTTATTGATGATGAATGAAGCAATACTCTGGTAAACTTGCTAAATTCAATGATGTGGGAGAGAAGTCATGGTAGGGCGCCGAAGGGCGCCTAATGTTCTAGTTGGCATAAAAATAGCTCCAAATCCTCCTCTGCAGGGCAGAAGCGCTTCACTAGCAGCTCCTCTGGCTCCAGTACCGAAGCTGCCAGTGGAGCTGGAGCAAAAGCCACACCAAACTGCCCTTTACTTTACAGAAAGATTGTAGACAGCAGACGCGGTATCTTTGACGACAAACACTTTGGGATCTCGATAATTTGCGCAGATAAACCAAACGACGAACTATTGCGTTGATCAAACCAAAACGACAGCTTCACTAAGCAGTAAAAACACTGATCAAAAAAGCAATGGCACAACCATCTCAACTCCGAACAGCACAGAGAGATTGTCTAGATTACTTGAAAACTAACCTCAGTGCTATATCGTGCAATACAAAACAGTTTCCATAACCGTCACACAAAAACAGGTAGGCAGCTCATCGGATACAACAAGCAATCCGAGCAAGCCAGAATTGGGTGCACACCAATAAACGCATCAGCAATGCTGCCTACTAGTACTACTAGCCGTACATTCATTTCCAGGCTTCAGTCAGTACTCGGATGGTGAGATGACATCATCAATCTTGAGGATCATCTTCACCACCTGAGTGGCAAGCAAGATCTGTTGCTGCTTGCCAATAAGGGTCTCGAAGACATTCTGTTCTTTCATGTCGTTGGTGCCAACATCATTGCAGTCTATGCCGCAGTGGGGGTTGCTCTCCTGCAAAGAGGTTCAGTAATCATATGTCACCAAAGTTTGCAAACAAGTAATGGAACAGCAACATAACCATTTTGCAACACAGCAAAAGCGCATGACATGACTGCACTTATTGCTTATTGGTAGTGACACATGAACTCAATTTTAATAACAAACCAAGACCCAGAGTGAACTTTAAAGCAAGGGGTGTAAAATGTTCAATACCTTAACTTGTTGGGCTTTTACTGCAGTTAAGGTATCAATTGGTGACAAACCACTGTTTTCCGCCAAGGCTAGTGGAACAGCATCTAATGCATCAGCAAATGACCTGATAGCATACTGCAAAGAAAAACACAATTAGAAGCAACAAATTGCATCCTTTTTTTTTTTTCAAACAGAAGCTTCAAAGTCAACAAATACCTGCTCAACTCCAGGGTGCCGATCTGCAGCAGCTTCAACAGCAATTGAGCAAGCTATCTCTGCAGAGCCACCGCCGTACACACATTTGAGTTATTCGGATCAGATTCCGTGCCACAAAAAGAGCATCATGAAGACTGCGCTTGGTCTCCTCAATCATCATTTTGTTTCCTGCACAGCAGCAGTTAGTTCTATAACAGACTTACCAGGATCTATACATCGAAAGGAACAATTCAAGATATGATCTAACAGTAAGCAGAGTTATTATAAGTTTATTGTCTACAAATTTTGTACAGTCTAGGTTATTGATGCAGGATTGATACCAAAAGTTATCAAAGTACTATTGGACAGTGCAATCAGAATAGTAAAATCACCATATAGAACAACTTTCACAAAAGATAGAATAACTTTCACTGTGAAGTATCTCCAGCTCAGATAAAAGTTGATGTGTTAATGTAAGTTAAACACAAATGACTTTGTAATGGAGATAAACACGTGTATATGTTAATATGAGAAAATAAAAATGGATATTGCATAAGAACATACCACCACGAATGAAAATAGTTACAGCTCTGGAATTGGCACACTGCTCAATATAAAGCATCCGGTCCTTTGTTGTTCCGAATGATTTCTCTCTCACTAATCCAGCCTATCGAAAGAGAGCAAGCAAATCGAGTAAGAGATAGCAATACAGGAAAAATGACTACAGAGTAGTATTTTCTATGTATGGGTATTTAAAGTGGAATGTGCTAAGCTATCAATAATGGCATATTAATTAACCTTGGCGAAGGAACATTTAGATTACTGACCAGCTAAAAATCAAATCACTCTCACAAACCCACACAAGTTAAAAGTCAGTACATCATAAGAACTCAACAATAAATAAGTTTAGCTTTCTATCCAACTACAAGTTAGTCAGAAACATTCGAACGGTTACTTTTTAAACATGGCAAAATATATAAAGGCAAGCATATTGTCTATGAATAATCCTTAACTAATTTCAAATTCATCCAAATTGGGACACTAAATTTGTTTAACTAAACACTGCATCATCAACCTATGCATATTCCATATGACTGAAAATAAACTATGAACATATAGAGAAGAGTGGTACCTTCCCAAGCTTTTCAGGACTCAACTCCTGGAATCTTGGAACAATCCGTCCTCCTGCAGTCAGTCATGTAAGGGAATGCAAGCAATTCAGTCATATAAGAGTGAGATATAGCAGCATGTTGACCTGTAGCAATGGCAATCAATTCCAATTCAACACCACCAACCCATCTGACAGCTGGTAGATTTCTGTGCATCAACAAATGATTGGCTTCATCATCAAAACCCCACTGACAAATAACCAGGGTTGCACCAGCATCCTACAGAAAATAATATGTGCATAATTATTTAGCAAAGCAAAAACATCATATTAAATGAAGACTTCAAATACCAATAATAACCAATTAAAAGATTTGAAGATGTCTTTCAAAATTCATTACGATACTTGCTACAAAACCATAAGGTGGCTAGGCGCCCAGGCGTCCCAGGCGAGTGCTAGGCAACAAGGCGCCCCTGTTTTGCAAGGCGAGCTGGGTACGCCTGGACGCCTAGGCGACGCCTTTGAAACACCGAATGTAACTAAGCAAAATAACAACATAAATTATTTCAACTACGAATATCACGTCCAGAACAATATGATAGTTATGCACACAGGAAACATCATCACTCAGGTATCAACAACAATGACATTATGTAATACTAAAAGCAGTTTAGTGTTTACCTTGCACTTCTGAACCATTTCATCAAAGTATTTCTGCTCTTGCTCACGCAATGTCTGGAATTTCTCGACAGTATCAATGTCAACCTTATGCTTTGTCTTGGGCTTCGGAGGCTCAAATGGGCATGTCAGGATGGCAATCTTAGCATCCTCAATCCTCTTTGGCATTTGTGGATGGCTCATATCTTTGTCAACAATAATTCCATATACAAGCTCAGTGTCCTCCAGCTTCCCACCAACCTTGCCTTCTACTTTAATTAAGTCCAAGTTAACATCCTTCCTCTCCAAATCTGCAACCGCAAGTACTGCTTTGACAGCAATCTCTGCCAATGCCCGCTTGCAACGGTTAACACTGCAGAATAAGAACAATGGAGACATCAGACATGCTGTTTTTGTACACTGAACCTACTGAATTCATTCTAAAGCAGCCAAAAATAATATTTATTTATTTGTATTTGGGTGGATTGGGGTTGGGGGGCACATGTAGGTTTAGATCAGCTTGAGATTGAAATGAACAATTATTACCAGTAAGAACCGATGATTAGTTTCATGTGTACTATGATTCACAAGAAAAGGACTAGCAACATGTGAGAACCAATGAAATCTTTAAAACTATTTCTGTTTGGTTAGCTCAGACAGGGGAAAACCCTGAAAAGTTACTGCTTCCCAATCAAAGATTTGTTCTATTTTACGGGAAAAAACACAAAGAAGTTGTGCTACAGCACTACACATAGAAAAGAAAATTCTTCATTGCTTCTTTCAAAAGCTATCCAGTATTAACCATAGATGTAGGAATTACTAAGGACATAAAGAACTGAAAAGACCTGCATCACAATGGCTGACTGATTGAATAGAATGTCTAAGATTTGTTATGACTTACATCTTCGAGGATAGAGTTGTCATGCAGGTCTGAACCAGGGGCTCAATGTTGTCTGCACTGAACTCAAACTTTTGAGCGATGCGTTCTAGGTGATCAAAAGCTACCCTTGATGCCATCTCATAGCCTTCAGCCACCCTAATGGGGTGAATACCACGTTCCAGAAGCTTCTCAGCCTGCTCGAGGAGCGCCCCTGCCATGACCACCACCCCGGTGGTACCATCCCCAATTTCATAGTCTTGACTACGGGACAGCTCCACCATTAGCTTTGCAATCTGGTTGTCAACATCCATCTGCTCCAGGATGGTCGCCCCATCATTTGCTAGCAATTCACAAGGCAGCCCATTCAGTAAGCAAAGTAACTGAGGAACTGTTTGTCAGTGAGATATCTCATTTACATTACTGCAAAGTGAACTTGTAAAGCATAGAACTAGATCTTAAAATCAAAGCATCCTGTCAAAATTAACCCAATAAAGGGAAGCAGTAAGCATTGATATAGGTTATACCGTGAACCACTGAAAGTAGATCTCTAAATCAATAACTCCTGTCTAAAATGATTTACTGTACGGATATTCACAGTAGGGGGGTGGTGTGGCGGCGGCGCAAAACAGCTTGTAAATCTAGGTTGAACAAGCAAAACTAGATCCCCAAATCAACACTTCTAACTTGATTTATTGCACGGATCCTAAACTGTAGGGGCGCCTCATTTGAGCATTGCAGCAGATAAATGGGGGCAAAATAGCATGTAAACTATGCTGACAATAAAATGGGATTATACCAACAAACTAGAAACCGCCTCGGCCAAAGCAGCAGCCTCAATACGAGCAAATGCCACACTTAACCTAGATCTCAAGCCGTGCACGCGGCACAGAGAAACCCTAGCACTAAAAACCGCAAGCCAAGCTAAAGCAGAGGATCTACAGTGCACACAAGGAAGAGAAAAGGAGAAGGGAGGAGCCGAGCAGACGCATACTGATGATGACGTCGCCGTCGGGTGACTGGAGCATCTTGTCCATGCCCTTGGGGCCGAGCGAGGTGCGGAGGATCCGCGCGACGGCCTTCCCCGCGGCGATGTTGGCCTTCTGCGCGTCGAGCCCCCGTAGGCGCGACTTCTTCTCCTGCTCCCGCAGGATGATGAAGGGGCGCCCGAACTCGTCGAAGGCGAGCGCCATGGCCGGCGCTCGGTCCGGATCCGGGGTCCGAGGCGGAGTAGGAGGGGCGGCGGCGGCGCGGCGCGGGTGGTGGAGTGCGGGCTGGGAGGGGAGGGAGGCGAGTGTGGTGGTTGTTCTAGGGTCCAAGGGGAGACAGAATTTCCATTCTCTCTAGGTGACGGTATGGCCCATTGGGCCGTAATGCTAACGTGGTACTCTGCTGCGCCATGGCCCAAGTGGGCCCAGATGTCACTCTGCTCTCCGCCGCAGCCACTGAACTTGTTGCATAACCTCACATGAGCCCAGATCCAGACTCTATATCTGGTCATGCAAGGATGCTTCAGAAGCAGATGCTAAATGGACACGAAGCGGAGTCATTGAAGTTAGTATAGATTCGTAAGCTCACCTAAAGTGCTTGGCTTTGTAGCTGATATTGGTGTCATATCTGTGAAGGCAGATGATAAGATTTACACAATTGATTTAAAGAACAGTAAGATGATTAGGATTGCTAATGTTGCGGCAACCAGAAGACGTATCTTCTCCACCGTTCCTTACTTCAGCTTCTATACTCCATGTACTCCACTTTGCTTTGCTTTGGATTTTCACAATATTCTGGACAAGTACTGGTCTTTAAATCAATTGTGTAAATCTTATGGACATGTTTACCAAGCGAGGAGGGTATGCAGCATCAGAGATAATAAAACAAGCCACTAATCATTATTCCTATCTTTGATCCTGTTCAACCATTATTAACTCTGATCCATCATCTGACCTTTAAAACAATGTAAATCGCATCTGGGATGGTATTGTGGCAGAACTCATTTTTGATAATGACACAATTCTAATGTTACTACCGTGAAGATGTAGATGATTATTCTTCACATTGGCTCAGTATGAACTTATTGGCCTAATGGTGGTTGTCCTTAAAGTAATATGTAAATTTAGTCTCACACCATTACTTCATATTTCTAAGCTATGATTTGTCATTTGTCAAAAACACTTAATAACAACATAGAAACATGGATGATGATGATGATGATATAATGTATGTGCAGCATAATTGCATGATATGTGCAGATTCTGTGATGAACATTCTAATCCCCATCCACATGGCGCGAGTGGTGGAGTGCGGCGGCCAGCGGGGAGGGAGGGAGGCGAGTTTGTTTGTGGTTCTAGGGGGAGAGAGGCAATTCTCTTTTGGGCTCGGTCTCCGTGGCTTGTATGGGCTGAGAAGCGAGAACTTGAGCCTTTTTTAGTGACGGAACATTCTGCTCTGCATCGATTTAGCACATGGGTTGTTCAGTAAGAGTAAGAGAGCCTCAGATATCAGTGAGAACAGCTACTGAACGATAATCTGGAGCATAGTTAATCAGTCGATTTACTGAAAGAAAAAATAAACAGTCTCTGCGCTCTCTATAACAAACCTGATTTTTTTAATTTTTAAACAATATTTTAATATTTTTTGTGAACAAACAATATTTTAATATTAACCCACCTCCACTTTTATATCTAAAACTAATTCAGATGATTGGACCTCCCCATGCCATCTCCAGTGCTCCTCTTCCACATTCCCATAGCTCAGTAGATTGGAATGGCTATGAATGTGGCCGAACGACGAGTGCGTCCTGTATGTCTGCGTTTACTCGAATAGATTTGCCGTTGAAGGAAATGCAAAAAAAAAAAAGACCTTCAAGAGCGAGAGCTCTCAAAAAAAAAAAGGGCCCTCATTTGAGAACTCCTACTGGAGACGGAGAAACCCTCAGGAGGAGAATTTAAGAGTGCCAGAATCTAGGGAGTCAATATGCTCTATGCTTTGAGTTCAAAAAATATGCTCTATGCTTTTGTGCGAAAACAGTAAACTACAAAAGAATCTAGTAGGGAAGTCAATAGGCACCAAGTTTTAATTTTTGGTTTCCGTGTGTCCCAGTTTTAATTTTTGGTTTCCGTGTGTCCCTTAAGGACGACATGGAGCATGAAAATCTAGAAATGAAATTACCTGTTGGCAGAAAAAGTGTAAACAAAATATTAAAAAGGAACAAATTCAAAGGAGAAGATGCCAAAGTATATATAAGCTAGCTAAATCAAGCCAAATATTATCATGGACCAGTAGGTCCTGGCAAAACAAATAAAAATATATCAAGAAAAGGAAATCAAACAAGCGGGAGTAATAAGGGACTACGAGACCAAAGAAAAGAGAGAAAACCACAATATCTTGATGCTACAACAAAACTGTTAGGCAACGGCTTTGCTAGACTGCCGAAGTGCCGAGGCACTTCCTTGCTGACAACGACCAAAGCTTCTACTCGGACAGGAACCTAAATAGTGTATCGGATACATAAAATATATATTGTAATTTGAAAAGGAGACATACGAACAGCCTAGATATTTTTCATTCAGATCTAATCGGAGATCGACAACTCCACAAGACAAGGACATGTAGGTAGTGTGAAGAGTTGCTATTGGCTACGGGATTGGGATCAAAAGGTGACATATCTTTTTAACTGTGGTGGGCTGGCCATTAGCCTAATGCCAATGGATGTGGAAAACAAAAGGAAAAGGGACCGCGGAGTAGCTAGCTCTAGCTTTATGCACGGGGACACACCGCTTTGCTTTGCTTGTGATTAGATAGTAGATAGAGCTAATAATAATAACACGTACTATACGGTCTTGTTTAGACCCATCCAACTAAATTTTAGCTAGCTAAAATTTCAAAACAAAACTTTAGTCAGCCAACTAGAAGCTCTTAACTAAATTTTAGCTATAATGTTTGCATCTTTCAACAAATAAACTCAACTGAGCTAAAATTTAGTTAATTCTTTTAGGCTCCGTTCAGTTGTTAGGGAACGGAGTCATAGAACCAATCCCATCAGAAACCGTTCATTAATTTATGTAATTTTGATCAATCCAGAATAGTTCCTGTCCCATTCCTGGCCTATTCCAACAAAACATAACGAGTCCTTAGTTGAATCGTTGTGGATCCCTAGCAGCTAAATTTAGCTTGCTAAAATTTAGTGGTGATCTAAACATGCCATATATATAGTTTCAAAAATAAAAAAATTGTTGCTAGTAAAATCTTCACCGTATAGTTAGTTATGCATAGTGGGATGAGGCCCGCAATCCAGCATGCAGCATGCATGAGCATGACGTTTCTCTCCACTCACTAACTAGCTAGCTCGTGCACGTCCGCACTACGTTTTCAAGTGAAGTATGTATCCATTGCATGCAAATCTCTTTCAAATTAAGTTAGGTCTGGTCTGATGCACGATCATCAATTCACAGCGATTTGTGTGGTACTCCCTCCGTTCTAAATTGTAAGTCGCTTTGACTTTTTTGGTACATCCATTTTGCTATGTATCTAGATATAATAATATGTCTAGATACATAGCAAAATGGATGAACCAAAAAAGTCAAAGCGACTCACAATTTAGAACGGAGGGAGTAAGTGCTAAAGTTACACACATCCCGTCCAAAAGACCTTCTACGATATTATATACATAGCGGCTAGTGCCATTGCATTGCAAAAAAATCACACACCAGGCCGGGAGATGCATGGACGACCGGTTGGCTTTCCATATGCCTATAAATCACCCATGCGTCCATACTATCTAGGCACAAGCTAGCACCCACAGCTTGCACTGGAGACCGAGAAGAGATAGGGATTAGAGTGAGATAGATCAAGCGCCCTCTCAGGAGTTGTGGCAATCGACTATGAGTTCTGCCCTCCTGTCACTATGTTTCCACTTAGTCATAGCCATTACACTAGCTGGAAGTGTTCCTGGTCTTGTTCATAGTAGGGTGATCGACGTAAAGCTACCACATCCTAGGCCACTTCCACACCATAAACCAAAACCCACACCACAACCGGACCCAACGCCGGGTCCCAAACCTACACCACAGCCAGATCCACAACCAACGCCACTTCCTGAACCAGAGCCAACACCACAACCGGATCCAAAACCTACACCACGACCAGATCCAGAGCCAGAACCTAAGCCCACGCCATTGCCTGAACCAGAACCCACACCACAACCAGACCCAAAGCCGGATCCCAAACCTACACCACAACCAGACCCAGAACCAGAACCCAAACCAACACCATTGCCTGAACCAGAACCAACACCACAACCGGATCCAAAGCCTGAACCTGAACCAACACCACAACCAAACCCAGATCCAGAACCCAAGCCAATACCACTGCCTGAACCAGAACCAACACCTCGGCCAGATCCAAAGCCTGAACCTGAACCAACACCGCAGCCAAACCCAGATCCAGAACCAAAGCCACTGCCACTACCTAAACCAGAGCCAACATCACAACCAGATCCATTATTGCCTAAACCAGAACCCATACCACAACCCAATTCAAACCCTGTATCACAACCTACCCCAAAACTAAAGCTTGATCTTGAGACAAGACCTAAGACTACATCGGAACCTAAACCTCAGCCAGAGACTCAACTAAGCCCTAAACCTTCACTTGTCCAGAAAATAATGCCAGGACCATCAAGGCTGACACCCCATTCGATCCCTGGAACCCCACTAAAGCCTGAGCCAAAAGCAAAGCTTGAGCTTGAACCAAGAATGAAGCCTTTGCCAAAGCCAAAACCCCAACCTAAACCATCCAAGACAGAGATCGAGCCAAGCCTAAAGCTTGATCCATCCAAGAGAGAGCCTTAGATAAGCCCACCAGAGCTAAAACCCCCAACTCCAACCATCAAAGATAGAGCCACCGCCTCTTTAGCCATCCATTGGCACAAGAATCATGGAAGGAAACTAAGAAGAGGATAAGAGCATCAATCAACGTGCATACAATCTAAAGCTTCGATATGAGCAACTAATATTATTTTAGTAAGAGTGAACTATATATATGTATGTAGTACTATTGTGTATGTACTTATGTCTACCCACTTGTTCTCGTGTAAGTTTCCATTAGCATGGTGTGTTTATGCTTTACTAAGTTTGCGTATCGTCAGTGAGTTGAATAAAAGGAGCTTGTCTTATATGTCTTGTTTGGGTACTTGCATTGACCATTGTTTTTTCTCTTTTGTTTGCAAAAAAAAAAAAAAAAAAAAAAAAAAATGAATGGGCAAACACAAGATTGTGTCGTCTATCTCATTGATAAAATAGAGAAGCAACATACATTGCGATTAATGAGACTAGTATAGGTGTGACTAATTGATTAATTGTTTAAATGATTAAAATATACAAGAAAATGACATGCATATTTCTAGGGAAAAAGTATTTGCTTAATATCTCAAATAACATTTTATATGAATACATATTACAATCATTAGCACATAATCTAACACATACACACACGCACACACACATACATGAATAATTAATTAATCTATTCTTATAAACAAATTCACCATCAAGATGTTGATCATGAAAATCTTGATCTAAATAGATCATGAAAAACTAGATCTAGATTATTCCCCATTCATGGATGCTAGTGTTATGATTCATAAATTGTTAAATTCATGATATATAATGGAAGAAACTTATGCAACTACGCACCTAACAGAACCATTTTAGGACACCAACATTAATTAATACAATGTTAAAATATCGAAGCACCATGCATTCTTTGTCCATAGACAAACCATGAAAATCTACACTAAATATAGGCCACAAAATTATGGAGGATTCCTCAAAAAAGACATAAGGTAGGAAATAGGCATGAACTAACCCTTTTGAGTGACTTACTTCGAAGAAATGAAGATGAAAGCCTCTCCCTCTTGTATTTGCTTTTTTTACCTCCAAGGATGCCAACAGTGACATCTTTGCTTGGTCTAAACAGCGCTAATCAAGAAGCAAGAAGGGTATTTATAAAATTATTTGTTCTTGAGGCAGGTTATGCAAACCGTTCGTGTAAACATATCTATAATAGCGGTTTTTAAGTGTACCGTCCCACTAGTGCAAACTGAATCTTAGCAGTAGCCTTAAGAAAACTGTTAGTATAGATATATCTACTGTGGCGATTTATGACTCGTCAGTTGGAAAGATCTTACTTCTTGTCAAACAAAAACCGTTTCTATACTTGGTGAAAGATTATATTTTGAATAATACAAAATCTTGAATGGAATAGGTTAACTAATTCTTGCGTATGTCCACATACAAATTTATTCATGCCAAACAAATGTATGAGATGTGAAGGTTGGATTTTTCAGATCAAGCAATGCTATACATCATATTTGCCACTGATAGCAAAAATTAACTAGCCATATTCTAGGAAATAGCGGTTCATAAATGGATGGATTAAAAAGACCATTATCCACAAATTAAGCTTGGAACTGTATACATACAATGCTGCTAAAGTTACTTTTGACCACTTCTGAGTTAATGGAGTGATGACTACACAAAAGTAACTGAAGGTGACACAATGAAGATTAAAAAGTACCCAAGCAGTGAGTAGGACCGAGCCTAGAATAGAACTTGCTCTACTAACAGAACAATTAAACTACTGTACCCCTGTTATCCATGGACTGCAGGCCAACGTTCCATCAATCCATCAATAAGGGAACTGTAAAGTACACAAATCACATGAGAGAGCATTTGCAACCAAAAAATACAGAAGAGAGATGGTAATGTAGTCCTTTATGAATACATCAAAGAAGTTTAATTACATCACCCATTCTGGGCCGGCAGCTCTCTTGTCGGGCATGCAAATGAGCTTGCGTCTAGCTTTCACCCCACATAAGATCCAACCCAATGGAAGAGCCAGGTAACCAGCTCGACTAGGCCCATCAACCTAGCATGCGCTACCGTCATCCAAATGTTCACATTTTTGGTCTGAAGTGGCTTGTGTAACGTGAGAGGTAATATTAAGGAAGAATATGGTGTGAGTGACTGTGGATGTAACAAACAATTAAACACCTTTCTCACGGCTTTGACAAGGCTCATCACATGTCAAAACTAAACTTAGGTTTTTCATTGTGAGTTATCTGCTGAACCCCCGAATTTTGGGCTTAAGCCCACTTGAGGAATCAAGGTAGTTTTTTTATGTTTTCTTATTAGGATTAGGCTAAGAGGGATTATGAGCCCAATCCACACCCTATTTTTACATGCCTGAATATTTGAAGCCCAAGGCCAACCAATACTATTTTTCCACCCTTTTTAACTCCCCTCAATTTTTAAAACCTTTTATTTTCACACCTCGGATGGTTTTGCGGGTAGTTTCGCTGATGTTGCACCACAACAGAGGGATAAATCGGACTATACTGGAAGTCCAGAGAAGTCACCGGACTAGGAATATTTTAGAAAAAAAAAATCCAGAAATCAAATGATTTTTTAGAAAATCATCCAAATAATTTGTAAAAAGCATCAAAATAATTGTACATGAAAATAAGGGATATGCTATATTTCAAGTGCCTGAAATATATATGCATTTGTTCAGGCGACAACGACAACCATCAGATCTCCCATCCAATGGTCCAAATCTATTAGCACAAATCATAAGAAACAAGTTATATAATTTTTTCTATGAAAGAACAAAGACAAAACTATTCAGACGCCTGTAGTATAGGAAATATATGAAAATAATGCAATTAAAATCGTAACAAATATTCCCAATGTAAAAGTATGTAGACAAATTTCTGAAAATTTATTTTTTCGGTTGGCTGGGCCTGGGTGCACCTGATGGACCGCCAAGGTTTTGTCTGTTCGATGGGCTAGCGGCCCGTATATATTTCCGTAGCCTAGCAGGCCGTGTGTTTCCCCTCAAAAAAAAAAAAAAAAAATATGAAATCTGTTGTTTGATACTTTTCATAATACAAAGTTATTAAATGTGCATTTCTGGCCTGCTGCTTTATCTTTTTGTGTAGGCTGTTGGGTTTGATGAATTGCTATGAAAATTTTATCATGGCCTTGTTATAGCATGAAGTAGCTCCTGTAATTTTTGTAGATTTTTCTGGACTATTTAGACAGAGGTCACAGTTCAAGCTTGTTTATTCACATGAAATGATAAGCATTGGAATTAAATGATTTATGGAGTTCTATATTACTTCTTGTGCACTTTTAATTATGCTATACTTGCTGGTCATGTAATGCTGTATCGTAACTGAAATGTGGTGTTTGGATATGAGTAGTGATATTTCTCTGTATTCATGTGATGTGTGTATGTGTGTGTGTGCCTACACACCACTCTTCTTTATGCACTTCTCTAAGTGTTTAGAGAAGAGGTATGCGCATACTCAGTAGATGAATTAAATTGTTAGTAGAGAGGAGATATGCACCTACTGTCCAAATGATCTGTTAATCATTCCCATACATGAGCATCATGTGTTATGCATTCGCCATACTCATACACGTGCATCGCATCATACAGGTTCGCGGGGAGGACCTCCCGTATTCGGAGACCGAGCAGGGATCATCCGGAGGAGCCTCACCGGGAGGTTCCACAAGAAGAAGGCGAAGAAGAGCTGCCTGAGTGTCATAATCACCGCGTCGTCGGACTTCGTGCAAGGCAAGCACCGGAGCATTTACTTACCTATGCTTTCTAACAGTCTAATTATGGTTTATGATTGTTGCATTAAGTATAGGAGTTGTGTGACACCGTTGCTGCATTATATCCTTGCTTTACCATTGATTATCCCACCTTGACAAACCCTGCTAGTCTAGGGCGAGTATTATGCTTAGCTTGCTTAGAACGGTAGAAGTCGGGTGATTTCCTGTCATCCGCGAGATAGGTGGTTACCTATGATTGATGGAAAAAGCTTATGTTGATATCATCTGGTTAATGGCTATGGTTTGTTAAATGGAGACCGGACGGAGTCTTGTGGGGTTGTTGGACCATAGTGATTCCGTCTGTGTCGATTAAGGACCGTACCGTTGTTGTACCCCAAGTCATATTGAACGCATGCCTCACATTTAGCTGGCCGGATAAGCACTTCCGACCGCGAAGCCTAACACTATCCAGGCCGGTTCTCGATCCGTTCGCACCGTATTGGAGATGGATGGGGGACCATAGGGGCGCCAAGAGTAAGTCCGAGGTCCAAAGATGGTCGGGCTAAGGCGATCGGGCGGTCCCCGGGTACGGTGGTTCTATGCGAGTCCGCGTACTTGTTTTTTCCGGATACGTGCCACGGTAATCTGTAGCTCACCGACGGGTGAGTGTGGTTTGTATAATATATCGAGAACGAGGCACAAACAACTTAGAAAACTATCGAGAACGAGGAAATAGCTAATGCACTCTAGTTCTAACCACCGGTAAACTTTGTATAATATCGTCTTATCGGGCAAGTGATCTGAATAGGAGAAGAAACAGAGTAATCTACCTACCGGACACCTATCACTGTCTGTCCCTATCAACGGGAAGTGGACTACGAGGATTCAACGTAGCTATAGAGTCACCTACGCGAGCTACCACTATCCGGCTAATCAGGGGACATTCACAAGTAATCATAACCCAGACACCACGTCTATGCTACGACAACTACTCTGACCTAGGAGCTACCCAAATCAAAGTACTCAATGTAATATGAGTTGCAAACTAAAGAACGAATATAAACGCTGCTTACTTGAATCAGAATATTAAATACAAAAGTACCTTAGAACGCAGCTCCGGGCGAGGGAGCCGAATCAGAGACGAATCAGACTCCGGCGGCGCCCGACAGGCCCGGGCTCCTCCGAATCTCTACTCTCCTCTCTATCTCTCTAATCTCTATCTTGATTGCTAGCCTAGATCTAGTGGATCTCTATCTAAAGCTCGAATCTTCATCTCTTGATCCGGCCTACTCCGGGGGGTATGGCCCTCCTTTATAGCCCTGGTGGGATTAACACGCGCCGTCGGATCAAACCGACTTAACAAGCGGCCGGGATGAAAACCCTAGGCGGCGGGAGAAGGTTCCGTGGGGGGGGGCGGCGGCCACCCTAGGGCGCCGGGCGGCCCCCATGGTGGGCCGGCCCTCCTCACCTGAAGCATTTGCGGGGCCCCACTTCTTCGGGTGTCTTACGAGTCTTCCCCGAGTCCTCCGGTGATATCCTTTTGTCGCGGTTATGTTTCGTGGTAAATAAGCACTCAAATCCCTCTTTTTAGTCTTTTCCGAATAATTCCCTGAAAAATGCAAATCACCAAAACTCGTGGAAATTGTTAATGATAACCCTATTCTTGTTATAATTCTGTTCCTCGGGTAATGGTAATTGCTAATAAATTTTGGATCATAACAAGTGTCAACAACGGGTGAGTGTGGTTTGTGTGAGGAATACCCCCTGAGCTCAGTAGTAATCGATTCGAATCGCCATCGTTCCTGGACAGTGAACACCTTGACTTGAGCTGCAGCATCGTAGTAATGATTATGGAATGTGGTTAATGATGATGATGGGTTAAGCTAATGAATATGTTTATGGTTACTACTTGCTTGCTTAATCATGATTAATAATACTATAATGATGCGTAGTGTAGTTGCTCACCTAGCATAAATAGGAATGATTAAGGCGAGCAATCACTTTAAATGTTACTACCGCTTTTCATAAAAAGAGTCAAGCTATCCCCTGATAAAGCCTGTCATACTCCTTGGAGTCTTTTACTTTTGAGTCAGTCGGGTAAGTCTAGCTGAGTACCTTCTCGTACTCAGGGTTTTTCCCGCTTGTTGTTTGTGCAGATGGCCATACCTACCACGGGTATTGCGAAACCCCGCTTATATCCAAAGTGGATTAAGCACCAAAGGGCTATGGTCGTTCTTACTACTCTTCCCACTTGCTTTTGTGGATTGATCATCAGGCTGGCACTATATTATACTCAAGTTTGTGTGTGTGGGTTGAGTTCCTAAAACTATTTTGTTTCCGCTGTTGGATTTGAAGAGCTTGGTTTGTAATAACTGTATTTCTGCACTCTGATGTTGTTGAACTATTTGTGAAATATTGTAACATGTGAATGGTGACGCTAAACCCATACGATCTTGGTTGATGATGTTTGGTTTGAAATCCTTCGAGATTTCCGGACTACCGGGTTTATAACGGCTTAAGTGTGACAATTGCTTGCTTAGCGAGTGATTTTTCACTTATGCTTTTATAAATTGGTCGGTTCTGTTACACTCTAAGGAAGTCATTAGACACCGAGGTTTATTTTTTTGGCCTCCGTGTTCGATTCCTTGTATCTGGTATATGGAAATGTATTGTTGTGTCAAGCTAAGTAACTCCATAAATTATGGAATGATGATCGCTTATATATAAATTAAATTAAAATTATCTTTCTTCCATTCAGGACCTTAGTGACAACGTGGCGGAGCAGGAAAAAACCTGGAAATGAAATTACCTGTTGCATATACCACCACACTGAGAACCCATAGCAGAAACCGTGTAACAAAATATTAAAGGGATCATAATAGAAGGACAAGATGTCAAAGTGAATTGCGTGGGAGCTGTCTAAACCTTTTTTTTTTTTGTGCCTAGGCAATACCACCAACATATGGCGTGCTAGAGTAAAGGGAAATGAAGCAAAGGGATTATGGGACCAAAAAGAAAAGAGGGAAAAATCATAATACCTTGATGCTACAACAAAACTGTTTAGGCAACGTATTGTTTTGCTAGACTGCCCTCGTACGTCCTTGCTGCCAACCACTAAGCTCCTACATTGTCAACAACGTAAAATGAGAGATGAAATAGATAGACCCTCCTTGCTGCCATCCACACTTAATTAGCTCCTACGCAGACCGCAGCAGTGTAAGTGAAAATCAGATATAAAATAAAAGAGACGGAGCTAGAAAAAAAAAATCAGAGATACAAATCATAGAACTGACGTGAGTACTCACTTTATTCTAAATTATAAAGTATTTTATTTTTTTAGATATATATCGTTTGCTATGCATTTAGATATATATTATGTTAGAAATATAATTAAAGAAATATCTAAATAAGTTTAAAACATATAGTTTGAAAAAGCAGAGAGCAGGAGAGATACAACAGCCTCTATATTTTCATCCCGAGCTAATCGTAGACCGACAACTCCACAAGAGAAGGACAGGAAGGTAGTGCGGAGAGTTGCTAACTTGCTATTGGCTACGGGATTGGATCAAAAGGTGACATATCTTTTTACTGTGGTGGACTGGCCATTAGCCCAAATGCCAATGGATGGATGGAAAACAAAAGGGAAAGAGACCGCGGAGTAGCTAGCTCTAGCTTTATGCACGCGCGCCGCGTGGGACACACACGCTTTGCTTTGCTTTGCATGCATGATCTGACAGTACACAGAGGTAATAACAGTATATAATAGGGCCAACAATAAATAAAAATTTGTAGCTAACTAAAATTTTAAAGCAAAATTTTAGCTAATTAAAATTTTTCCTAATTAAACTTTAGCTAGGGTTTTCTAATCCTCCAGCTAGACTCACCTAGAAAGGTTTATCTGGGCTGAATCAGCTACACTTTAGCTGGTCTCTTTGAGCCACTTGGATCCCTAATAACTAAATTTAGCTGATTAAAGTTTAGTTGGTGATCAAACCGACCCTATATGTAGTTTTAAAAGAGAGAAAAAACTGTCTGCTAGTAAAATCTTTCACTGTATATTTCTGGTTAGTTTTTTTTTTTTATTTCACATATATGTATATATTTTGTTATGTACTGTGGGATGAGGCCCGCAATCCAGCATGCAGCATGCATGAGCATGATGTTCACTCCACTTACTAACTTGCTAGCTCGTGCACGTCCGCACTAAGTTTTTAAGTGTAAGTATGTATCCATTGAACGCAAATCTCTGTCAAATTAAGTTAGGTCTGATCTGTCGCACGATCATCGATACACAGTGATTTGTGCGGTAAGTGCTAAAGTTGCACACATTCCATCCAAAAGCTGCTACGACATTATACATACCTAGCGAGTGCCATGGCAAAATCACGCACAGGGGAAAAAAGGACGCCAGTTTGGCTTTCCATGACTATAAATCACCCATGCCGTCCATACTATCTGTGCACAACGAGCTAGAGCCCACAGCTTGCACTGGAGACCAAGAAGAGAGAGCGATTGGAGAGAGATAGATCACGCGTCCGGGGGGATTAGTTCTGTGGCGATCGACTATGAGGTCCACACTCCTTTGGCTATGTTTCCACTTAGCTCTAGCCACTGCACTGGCTGCAAGTGTTCCTGATCAAGCTCATAGTTGGATGATCGACCCTAAACGGCCAATACCACGACCTGAACCAAAACCCACACCACAACCGGACCCAAAGCCGATCCCAAACCTAAACCGCAACCGGATCCGAGCGAGAACCTAAGCCAACGCCACTTCCCGAACCAGAACCAACACCACAGCCAGACCCAATGCCTGATCCCAAACCTACTCCACGACCAGAACCAGTGCCAGATCCCAAGCCAACACCATTGCCCGAACCAAAACCAATACCACAACCCGCACCTAGAGCCGGAACCTAAGCCAACGCCCTTTGCCTCGAACCAATACCTCAAATCGATCCAAAGCCCGAACCAGAACCAACACCGTAGCCAAACCCGGATCCAGAACCCAAGCCAATGCCATTGCCTAAACCAAAACCAACACCACATCCAGATCCATTATTGCCCCGAACTGTAAACCTACACCACGGCTGATCCAATATCACAAAATTCGACCCAAAACCATAGCTTGATCTTGAGCCAAGACATAAGCCTACACTAGGATCTAAACCTCAGCCATAGCCTCAATTAAGCCTCAAACCTTCACTAAAACCAAAACCAAAGCCTAAGCTTGAGCCAAGACCCAAGCCTTTGCCAAAGCCAAAACCCCAACCTGAACCATCCAAGCCTGAGCCAAGCCCAAAGCCCAAGCCTGATCCATCCCTCACATAAGCCCCAAACTACACCGAAGCTAAAACCCCAACCATAACCATCAAAGAGAGAGCCACCATCCCTTTAGCCACCCATTGGCATGAGAATCATGGAAGGAAACTAAGAAGAGGATTATGGCACCAATCAATGTGCATACAACCTAAAGCTTGCTATGAGCAAATAATGCCATTCGTGTAAGAGTGAACTATATATATGTAGTACAATTGTATGAACCTATGTCTACCCGCTTGTTCTCGTGTATGTTTCCATTAGTGTGGCTTCATGTATATGCTTTACTAAGTTTGCATCATCAGTGAATTGAATAAAAGGAACAAGTCTTATATGTCTTGTTTGGCTACTTTCATTGATCATTGACTTTTCTTTATTTCTTTTTTGGAAAAGCTGAATGGGCAAACACAAGATTTTTTCTATCACGTTGATAGAATAGGGAGTTTTACAAAATCTAGTTTTTTCAAGAAAAACGTACCTTGTGGTTAATGAGACTGGTGTTTTTTTATCAATATCAATGGGCGTTTGTGTAATACCCAGGCCCATTAATGTTCTGGTTCCAACATGTTGTGGCTCATATATTGTCTTCTGGTGGAACTAGTCCCACTGTTGACACTCCTTAGCGTCAACTTTTACTAGCACTTTAAACCTGAAGGAGAACATGAAAACATACTAGTCTAGGGCTTTATCTGACAAATTCCACGAGTTTTACATATTCTATATTTTCTAGGGATTTTCCGAAAAAGGATAAAAGAAGGATTTCAATGCATAATTATCACGAAATTGATCCACATCGAGCAACATCGCTAGAGGACTCGGGGAAGGGTCTAGAAGACACCCGGCAAAGGGGCCCGCAGAGGAGATAAAGTGGGGCCGGCCCCCCCCTGGCCGCCCGGCGCCCTAACTCCACCGATCACCGCCGCCTTCCGGAGTCTTCCTCCCTCGGTTGCGTGGAGTCCAATCGCAGCATCCATACGTTGATTTGAGGTCGGTTTGATCCGACGGTGCACATGAGATGAAGACGCGGATCGCCGACGTGGCTTCCTTGCCCCTACTCCACCTCGACCTATATAATGACGCCCAAGGCTCCCCCAAGAGGCATTCTACACCCCAAGGGCTTCATATTCTTCATTAGATTAGGGTTAGGGTCCCTCTAGTTGATCTAGTCTAGTTCATCTAGTTCTAGCTAGTTCATCTAGATGTAGCAATTAGAGAGACTAGTTCTTCTAGATCTAGTCTTGTTTAGAGATTAGAGAGATTGAGTAGAGGAGTAGAGATTCTGGGAGGAGCTCCGGCATGTCGGCGCTTCTTCGTGGTCAGTATTCTTCTCGATTCAGCTTCCTCGCCCCGAGTCTGCGTTCGAGGTACTTTTGTATTTACTATTCTCGATTCAAGTAAGCGAATCGTTTATATTCGTTCTTTAGTTCACATCTCATATTGAGGACTTTGATCTTGGTAATTGCTTGGTTGAAGTAGTATTTCGTAGTGTAGGCGTGGTGCCTAGGCTAGGTTTACTTGTGGATGTCCCCCCGATTAGCCTGATAGTGGTAGCTCGCGTAGGTGACTTTATAGCTGCGTTGAATCCTCCGTAGTCCACTTCCGTTGATAGGACGACAGTGCCGATAGGTGTCCGGTAGGTAGATTACTCTGTTTCTTCTTCTATTCAGGTCACTTGCCCGATAAGACGATATTATACAAAGTTTACCGGTAGTCGAACTAGAGTACATTAGCTATTTCTCTTTTTTTCTTGATATGATCTATGCCTAATTGTAGGGTTAAGTTTATATACTTTGTCATCATCACAAATTGCTCCCCTGTGGATACGATATTTAAAACCTCCTGGTAAAATGTGACACCGGTATGATATCTGTAAGCGCTTATGGATAATCCTACTTAAAACTTATTTAAATAGAGTGCAGCTTAAAATTACCAACAAGCATTTTTGGCACCGTTGTCGGGGAACGGTTTGCTGATTTTGACTTAGTCGAGCTTAATCTTGTATTATACTTTTATCTTTTCTTATTTTATCCCAGTCTCTTCATTATTTTTGTGTTCATCCTTATGGATGTCTTTAATTTTATTTCTATCTATCTTATTGACATGTGCGAAGCTTTGAGCCACCAAAATCTATGGAACCTATCATAACACTGCTATTTGAGCTACGCCCATGTCTAATTAATATGATTCGGGATATCTTATCACCCGAACTAGATATGGAAGTCTCGGTAGCTAAAACATAATCATTCTATTCTCAAGATTTAGCTATCAATCCTAAACCCTTAAAATTCCACTTTAATGATTTAGACTTCCAGTTAGCTAAGATGCTCATAAAACAATACACATTAGATCTTCTCAAAAGAGCATCTTAGGAAAAGTGTAGTCAACTTCCTTTTCCTTCTGAAAGACATTGGAAAGAATGCAAGGATGGCATGTTGAATGATGCCATAGAAGGAGAGCTAACCCACTTAGGAATAAATTCTATCTTCTCCCCTTCTATGCTCACATTAAATGTCTTTGAACCCATCTCTAAACCCATCCTTGACTCCAATGAATCTTTTTATACTCTTTCTACTAAACTTCATAATAATCCTAGAAATCTATCAAGACATCTCAAAAATAAGGGTCATGACGATTATAGGAATACCCAAGAAGAGCAACAATGGCAGGAATGCATAGAACATACTAGAAATACATATGCCATTGTGAAAGAATAGATGGAAGAAGATGAAGCTCTAAACTTGGTTTAAATTCAAACGGTGAGCTTAAATTAATTTTTAGAACTACCCAAGTTTAGAGGAAACTTTAGGTGAGACCAACCTTGGAGACATCGATTCATGGGAAATCCTAGAAAATAAAAAACATCCAATCAATGTCATAGGCATGAAATGATAGAGACAAACTTGTTGCCTATAGACATCCATGAATAGACACCCCTAGAGTTTAAAAAAGAGAGATTACATCGATGAGCATGAGAATTATCTCATCAACACCTTATTAAATCCATGCTCATATGAGAAATCTCCTTAATCTTTTGGTCTCTCTCTAATATTACCACACACGAGATCTTCAACCCCCTTAGTTTTTCTGTTCATAAAATCATTAAGAGGGTGGTTGTAGATGCATATGTTCATAAATATTATAGATCTCGTTGTAATCTTGATATAGATACACAAAGGCGAATGTTCTAGAAGAACCCACCTCACCAACTTGAAGTACAATAATTAGAAGGTTTCCTAAGAACAACTTTGTGTCCCAAAATAACAACTCTTAAAAAAATTAATTGAGCTTGCACCTTTTGTTATACCCTTGTGAATTGAGCAGAGTTATAATTATCAAAATATTCCTTTGGGTATTTTTTGTCACTAACCATTTCAGGTTTGAAGTAAGAAAATAACTAATGGCGGCACCAGGTATGTCAAAACAACCATTATGCAATTTTGAATTATATCCACTCAAGCTTACATTTACTTTGTAAAATTCCAGCTTGGGGGAATGGTCTTATTTAGAAAATTCTATATTGCTAATATTGGTTGTCTCTACCTTTATTCAATTTATTAATCATACTCTTTCATCTCTATTTGAATAACATTCTATAAACTTTTATGTTACCTTTGCTTGCTATAGTATGTTTAAGGTTTGGAGAAATTTCATATACCTTTTGAATTAGGCATGGTGCTTAGTTTAAACTGTTTTCTTGAGTCATAATTAGACAAGGTGTTTAGTTTGATTCTTGAACTAAGAGGTGTATTGATTTTACTTTCAAAGGCTTTTTGAATTAAGCGTGGTGCTTAGGTTAGAATGCCTTCCTAAGTCAAATTAGACGTGGTGTCTAGGTTGATTTTTGAACTGATAAGATACTGTAGTAGACATTGGATATTTTGAGATAAATTCGAATTAGAGATGCGACAGAGTACATGCTTAACTTTAATAACTTTATAAAAAGAAGACATAGCTCATTCATCATGAATGAAAGAACTATGAGCATTAATGATTCATTCACTTTATCTTCTACTACAAGTTACTTTGCCTTAAGTCATGTCTGTATAAAATATGATTTATGCTAAACAATATTAATATTATCTTTTCATTAAGCATAGACAAAATAAAATACTGGACAAGCAACCTGTGTTCAAAATCTGTATATTCCTTCGAGTATGTACTGTCCACTAATCTATTGCAGGCATAATAATAATTGAGTAAAAAAAAAGTCAAAAGATCAAAGAAGCAAAAGATGGCAAAAGAATAAATACGACAAAGGAGTCAAGATGTCTATGAACAACTCAAGATGCAAGAGAAGGAAAGCACCACCAGTCAATTACTCTTCATCACTTAGTGCTATCACGCTCTAATAATAAAGGTAATATTTTAAGGTAAGTGGTCACTGCTCTTCTCTTGATCTTGATGTTCACATAAATTAAAACATAAACATGTTAGAGTTACAATTTTAATTGATTAACCTAATTAACTCAACATGATCTGTCTTTTAATATTGTTCATAGCACTGTACTCTTAATCTCAGTCTTAACCAAATAAGTTAAAATATTATATTCAATCTTGGGAAGATGATAGTCATACTCATGTGAAAATTTATCCTTCCATTGGTTAAGCAACTTTATTCTTTTCTGCCATGTGAACTTAAATGTAACATTAAATGCTTAATCTTTTGATCTTACCACTCATGGCATAAATAAATAATTCATGTAACCCTAACTTTATCTTGTTCAATGTGTCTAAGGATAGAGAAAAATAAATAAAGAAATAGATTTGGTTTTGTTGGTGTTTTACCACCAGCAGAACCCATGCACTTGATCTCTGCCTTGGTTTTGCAAACAGGACAACACATCGAGAAAAATTTATTAAATCTACAAGTGAGAGTTCTGTGAATATACACATTGAACAAGATGCTTTGACCATAATTAAAAGCTCTACTTCAACCTATTGGTCAAATCAAAGAACAAAAGTGACATCATCATCACTAAAGGTATGCAACATCATAACCTCCATCTCTCAAGATGGAGAGATACATAAGAGTGGAAGAATAAGTTCTGTCGGTAAACTTAAGATTCCGTACCCTTGCCATAAGGTAATATGGTAGTTATCTAATTAATTAGTATTTCTATCTACATTAATAATTTTGCTTTAGTATATTCATCTTCATAAATATTAAAAAGAAAATAAAAATCTTTATTGCTTCATTTATTGCATCATAAAATATTGAAATACCTACATGAATAAACTTATGGTAACCCTATAGGAATATTTACTGTGGTGGTATAAATAATAATAATAATAATAATAGTAGTAGTAGTAGTAGTAGCAGCAAAACATCATCTATGTTTACTTTCTTGCATATTATGAAAAAAAAAAAAACCTAAGCCCCATAAGAATAAATATTCTATGTGGAGGCATAAAAAAAAATAATAGAACTATATATCATGCACTCATATTTAATTTCTATATAATTAAAATAGAAAATTCAAAAAAAAAAGAGAATCCTGCTAGAGCCTGTCAATTCAAATCAACTCAAAGAATAATCAATTACTTATTGGTGACCGCTAACCTATTATTAAATTCAAGCCTCGAGTTTTGGTTTTCTTGTTGGAGTATAATTATGCAGAAACAACATTATGACAAGGAGAGAGTCTATCAGTGGCATCCACTAGGGCCGCTGCTGGTTACCTCACTCAAAGATCATTAACACCAAGAATTGCAAACATCTAGCTTGGGGGAGGAGCATCCCCTAGTTATCGTGTAACTATACCTAGGCGATTATCGAGTCTACTTTTTATAGTCATAAAAATACCAAAAATATGTGAGCACATGAAGGTTCACAATAGTATCATAGAAAAAAATTAAAAATGCCAAAACTATATGAGCACATGAAGGCTCACCCTTAATTAAGAAAAACACAAAAATATTCGGGCACATGAAGGCTCGATGCGATCGAAGGGACTAGCTTGGGGGAGATGCACCCCCGTTATCATCGTGATTAAGGTATGTCTTTACTATTAATTTTATTTTAGTAAGCTATAGTGTGTGTTAGATTTAATAATTAAAGTATGTTTAAAGAACTCTCTCTCTCTCTCTTTTTTAAAGGGGAAATGATGAATAGTTGCTCTACTGAAATTTCTTTTAAGTGCCTAGTTTTTAACCATGGATTCTTCTGAGTTTAGATATGACTACTTTGATATAAGAATTTACTCTGAACCTGAAATTTATGGAGGCACACGCTTGAGCTAAAGTCTAGGTAATTGATCGACAATGATACATGAAGGTCTAAGCTACTATTTATCTTATTCTTATTATTACTAAGTTCGAGATTTATTTTGAAAACCTAAAATCTTACATGATGAGCTCTTGTATGACAAAATCTAAATTCCTACCAAAGCCATATATGATACATTTAGAATTAGGAAAATCTTTGCACATTTATGCTGCTTGCTTTACATTGAGTTTAGTCAACCTATGGAATATACCTTATGAGAGTCTTGTCATGCTTTTAAAATCAAGATCACTTATGCACTCCACCCACAATTGCATTACTCCTACTCTAGGAAGTAAGCGCAGTCATTTCCACTTTCATCTAGATCCACTTTAAAAATGTTTCTCTCCTACATTAGGTGTAAACACCTAAAAATAGACCCTATAGGATAACCCCCCGTTTAATTGCTCTAAGTTCTTATCATTATCTCTTCAATTATTTATATTCAAAGGATACATGTGGCTATGCAAAAGTATTAAAAAAAAAGAGAGAAGAGTGAAAAAAAGGGAGTAAAAGATGGACAAGTGTCCCAAAGATTAAAACAATGGGTACATAGATGCCCGCCTCCCAAATTAAAAAAAAAAAAAAAAAAAAGAAAAAAAAAAGAAGAAGAGAGAATAAAGATAGCCCATGTTTTCCCGCGAAAAGAGTTCTAAGGAAGGAGATTATTTTTAAAGAGCAAAAGTAGAATTAGGATTAGCCACTAAATACCATATATGCACCTATCCACCATACACCACACACATGCACATCTTGATTTGATTGAATGCCTTGATTCTCTATGGATCCATTGTTTGACTTTACAATATATGAATTGCAAGTATGTTCATCCTTGTTATTGCCACTCCTATGAGCACCACTATAAATACTTAGTTGTAGGAAAGGCATAACATCATTAATGCCTCAAGAGAGAACCATAAATACCATATATATTGAGAGACTTGAGGGTGTCATACAATTAAGCTCTGAGTTTTATTGCGAAAATTTACAAAACTCTAGAATATTGGTACTGTAAAGAATTTGAGACATAGTGCTTGACTTGATTGTTCTATCTTTCGATTGCTCAATATTTATGCACAAGCTGTAAAGCTCCATAGTTAAAGGTAAAATGAGTAAGTCTGAAAGTTAGATTAATTTTGTCTAAACCGAAGGAGAATTTCTGTTTAAAAGCAAGTGAGCTTAAAAGAAATAAAAGTATTACAAAGAATTCCTGATCCAAGTTTATTAAGAATTAGATTTAGATTGTTTGCCAAGGGACCGGCAAAAAGGTAAGCTTAGGGGTATTGTTGACACTCCTTAGCGTCAACTTTTACTAGCACTTTAAACCTGAAGGAGAACATGAAAACATACTAGTCTAGGGCTTTATCTGACAAATTCCACGAGTTTTACATATTCTATATTTTCTAGGGGATTTTCCAGAAAAGGATAAAAGAAGGATTTCAATGCATAATTATCACGAAATTGATCCACATCGGAGCAACATCGCTAGAGGACTCAGGAAGGGTCTAGAAGACACCCGGCAAATGGGGCCGCAGAGGAGATAAGGTGGGGCCGGCCGCCCCACCTCGGGCCGCCCGGCGCCCCTAACTCCACCGATCACCGCCGCCTTCCTCGAGTCTTCCTCCCTCGGTTGCGTGGAGTCCAATCGCAAAGATCCCTACGTTGATTTGAGGTCGGTTTGATCCGACGGTGCACATGAGATGAAGACGCGGATCGCCGACGTGGCGGTTCCTTGCCCCCTACTCCACCTCGACCTATATAATGACGCCCAAGGCTCCCCCAAGAGGCATTCTACACCCCAAGGCTTCATATTCTTCATTAGATTAGGGTTAGGGTCCCTCTAGTTGATCTAGTCTAGTTCATCTAGTTCTAGCTAGTTCATCTAGATGTAGCAATTAGGAGAGACTAGTTCTTCTAGATCTAGTCTTGTTTAGAGATTAGAGAGATTGAGTAGAGGAGTAGAGATTCTGGAGGAGCTCCGGCATGTCGGCGCTTCTTCGTGGTCAGTATTCTTTCTCGATTCACTTCCTCGCCTGGAGTCTGCGCTTACGAGGTACTTTTGTATTTACTATTCTCGATTCAAGTAAGCAAATCGTTTATATTCGTTCTTTAGTTCACATCTCATATTGAGGACTTTGATCTTGGTAATTGCTTGGTTGAAGTAGTATTTCGTAGTGTAGGCGTGGTGCCTAGGCTAGGTTTACTTGTGGATGTCCCCCGATTAGCCTGGATAGTGGTAGCTCGCGTAGGTGACTTTATAGCTGCGTTGAATCCTCTCAGTAGTCCACTTCCCGTTGATAGGACGACATGCAGGGATAGGTGTCTGGTAGGTAGATTACTCTGTTTCTTCTTCTATTCAGGTCACTTGCCCGATAAGACGATATTATACAAAGTTTACCGGTAGTCGAACTAGAGTACATTAGCTATTTCTCTTTTTCTTGATATGATCTATGCCTAATTGTAGGGTTAAGTTTATATACTTTGTCATCATCACAACTGTTCCCCTGTGGATACGATATTTAAAACCTCCGGGTAAAATGTGACACTGGTATGATATCTATGTAAACTATGGATAATCCTACTTAAAATATTTAAATAGAGTGCGTTAAAATTACCAACACCCACCTTGTTTAAATAGGTTTTAGACTAACTTATAATTCTTGCTATTTCAAATAAAGCACCTCTGAGTTAACCAACCATATTCTAGAAAATAGGTTCAGATCTATTACAAAAACCATCATCCGCAAATAAACTAGAAATTTTTATACAATGCTACTAAAGTTACTTTTGAGTTTTGACCAGTTCCAAGTTATTGGAGTGACTGCATAGAAACTCTAAGGCCCTAACAAGATAGTATCTACAAGTAGTGAGTAGGACAGAGCCTACAATAGAACTTGTTTCACTAAAAAGATCTAGAGTGAGCTTCAAACCATAATCTTCAGATCAACTAAACTACCGTACCGGATATCCATGGATGGGCCGACCGACATTCCATTAATAGGGAACCAGGAAGTACACAATTCATCACGTCTTGTGAGAGAGAGAGAGAGAGAGAGAGAGAGAGAGAGAGAGAGAGAGAGAGAGTGTCCCCAAGAAAACACAAGAGAGAGATGGCAATAATGGAAAGTACACAAATCACAATTCAAAGCAGTACATGCTTTTCAATGTTCAACATGATGCTGACAAGAAGGAAAGGATAATATCACATTGACCTTAAGTTTAAGTGATAGTTTTAAGGTTATGTCAATGTACAGATACCTGTACATGATGCTGACAAGAAGGAAAGGATACTTATAATTAAGATATCTCTTTGGTTCCTCGAAGAGGATGAAATACTGAACGACTGTTTGGATACAATGGCTAATTAGTAGCTAGCTAAAAATTAGCTCTAGCACATTCAAATATTAGAGCTAATAGGTGGACTATTTTTTTACTTTAACTAGTTGTTAGCCGACTAGCTATTTGACCACAGCTAATTTGGGCTAATTTTTTAGCCTCTAACTAGTAATTATGCATGTGTATCCAATCATGTCGAACTAAAGATAGACCAGCTAAAAAACTAGCAGGAAAGCAAATATTAATTCTTGCTTCTTTAGTAATTTTGAGATTGTTCAATATATGTTTTCTTAGTGTAAATATGCTAAATTTCTTTGACGTGCATTGCATATATTGTGGTGTTTGGTATTCCCCCCACTGCATACTATGGTAAACCATTCTGGTAATTGGTATAAGCAGTGTGGAAAATATTAAAGCCTGTTATTACTAGCACGAAGGGGTTGCCTTCTGTTGGTCCCTATGGTTCACTAGAGTGTGCGTGTTTTAAGAAGTGTTGCAAGCCTTATTCAGGGAAACACGTTGGTTCCAGTTTTTGGGCCAGTTGCAGTGAAGTGGAGAAAAAAAGAATGCATCCATGAAGCATTAGATTTGTTTTTTTTCCTCCTATGGATAGATCGTTATGTCTAAGATTGCGAATTAATTTTCTGTCATTTTTGTTATTCTATTTTAACATGACTGTGAGAAATTCTTTGAAATAATATGGTCTAATTGGAAGCCTGGGCAAAATATCCGATACCCATTACCCATACCCGAATTACCCAAACCTGACCGAATTGCCCGAACCCGAGGTACCTGATCCTAATTTTGGATACCAGTGATACCAGTTTTGATTACCCGAAATTAGTTCAGGTAATTTAGGTAATATACCTCGGTACCCGAATTACCCAAACTATCTAAATATATATCTATTTATTTGTGTTTGTGATGTGTTCTAAGTTGCACACTTAAACCTATAACCTTAATCGTATATGATTCTCTCTATTTCAACAAGAAATTGTAATATATTATTCTCTACAAATTGTTGTTGAAATTTTATACAAATTGCTGCTAAAATTATGCACAAGTTGCTACTAAAGTTTTGTGTAGGATGCTGTTTTCTACAAAATTTGGGTATATCGGGAATACCGAACCTGAACCCGAATCCGAATCCGAATTATCGGGTACCCGAAATTTCAGGTAGTATTTTTTCGGGGTGAATTTTGAGTACCAATTTTTATTACCTCAATTTTAGATTAGCCGAATTACCCGACCTAAAAAATTCGGGTAACCCGAACGTCCAGGGTTGGGAAAAATAAAGCATGCGTTAAGTCTAGTCAATATCCTAACCTACAAACAATCCAACCCAATGGAGGTAACCAGGTCGAACCCGTGTACAATTCGGTAACTAGACCAACCAGACCCACCCATGTACAATTAGATAACTAGACCAACCAGGCCCATCAACCTAGCAAGCGCTACCGGTTATCCAAATGTGAATTTTTTTTGGGCATAGTGTAACACCCCCGGTGTTACGTTAACCTAAACCTGCCATGTCATCATCATCATTGCATGAGCATTCATGATTAGAGAACCCTAATGTGAACGATTAAAATGAGTTTATTAAATTCTAGGGTTTGTTTGCGCTCTTTTATATCGCATGTGTATGTGTATGCCATTTAAGGCAAACCTAGGTGCTTAATTAAGATTTTAAAAGTGATCAACTAAAAGCAACCTTGGTGTGTACAAGTGTTTGGCTAACCCTGACTTACACCCTAACCAAGTTTTACAAGTCAAATGATGCAGAAGCAAGAATCAAAATTGAATTCGGAATCCGAATCCCAAAACCCTAACCCTAGTGGTTAAGTGTTGGATTTGAATTTCAAGTTCACTTTTGAGGAGCTAACCATAATTAATTTTGCAAATAAAAATTACCAAACTTTGGTACCATTTCAAAGTATGAAGTTTGTACTTTGAAAGTATGCCATTGGTTGGGTTTGAAAAGTACCACAACACCATTAATTAATTGCCCAAAAATCCAATTTGAAAATCCTTTTCAAAATCCTGAAATTCAAAGTGTTTTTACCCCCTTCTAAATTTCATCTCAAAATATTCAAAATTTGGGAAAACTCCAAAAATACAGTTTGTGCATATCTTTGAGCTCTACAACTTTGGTATATAAAGTTTTTCAAGTTTTTTGAATAAAATTTAAACTAATTTCAAAAGTTCTCCAAATTGGGAATAGTCCCCTTTTGCATTTTAAACTCAATTTCAAAAAATTATTCAGTTTCATGAAAAACTTTCTACATGAAAGTTGTAAATCTTGCTAAATGGAACAACTTTTATTTTTGGAGATTTTCATCTTTTATTCAAAATTTAAAAGTAATTTTGAAATCCCAAATACTAGAATTTGAGCTCATTTTCAAAATTTAAATACAATTCAAAAATTATTTGGATTTTGACAAAACTTCTTTAATGAAAGTTGTAGAGCACAAAATTCTGAGCAATCTGTATTTTTGGAATTTTTCAACTTCTATTCAAAATCTTGGAGTAATTTAAGAAGGAGAAAAGGGTGAGCTGGCTGGTTGCTACAGTAACAGGGGGCACCTCACCCTTGCCCATGCCGTGAGTCACCGCCGGCCGCCGTGGCAAATTCCGGCGTCTTCCCCGTTTTCACGCGACACCGTCCACTTCTACCCCGTCGAGAAGGTGCTCATCACCACGTCGACCATCCCTTTGACTATATAAGCCACCCTTGCCGCCGTTGTTCTCTTTTCCTTCTCCACTGTCGCCGCCGGTCATCCTTGAATCAACGACACAATTCGTCGTCAACCGAGCACCTCTGTCCAATTGCCTTAGCTACTAGCTTCGCAACCTTGTTGCGCACCCCCCAAACCAATTCGGAGCTCTTGACATCACCGGAGCCACCGGGTCGTCGTCTCGCCGTCGTGCTTGCGCCGCCGGCCACCATCCACCGCCGTTCCGTTCCTCTGGACCATCTCTGTTCGAACCAGCAGGAGCATCAGGTTCGCCTCAAGCTCCCAAAGCCAACTCCGTCCTTGCTTTTGTCTCTGCCGAGCCCTTTTGGCCGGAACGTCACTGCACCACCGTGAGCCGAACGCCGCCGTCCGCCGCAGCCGCCGGTGTGGGCGCTCCGGTGAACTACCATGGATGTGTCGTAGCTCGTTAGGCCCGCCTCGGTGAGGGGATGCGACTGGTGCCGTAGGTTTGGTGGATAAGCTCGTCCACGGCGAGCTCGCCGCCAACCGCCGCCGTCGGCCGTTTCACACGGAGAAGGAAGAGGGAGGAAGAGGAGGAAAGAAGGCGCCGGCAATTTGGGCCCGTCTTTGTCGGCGTCGAGAGAGAAGGGGAGTAGCGGGCCGGGCCGTCGAGAGAGGAGGAGGAGAGGCAGGCCAGCCAGCTTGGCTGGGCCGGTACTTGTGCGGCAGCCGCTCGGGCTGCACAAAAGAGGTCCAAAGAAAGAGAGGGGAAAGTTTTTCTTTTTCTAAATTGAATTTTTTCTTCCCTGTATTTCATCTTTTTGTACTAAATTATTTTGGGCAGATAAAATGTGACAAAAATATGTTCCATGATCTTTGTATAATGCTCTGTGTAGGAAAAATAATAGTTTTCCATGTTCAGTTAGTTTTGTAAAACTAATTTTGCTTCTTTTAATTAGAAAATGCAACTTCTATGATTTTTAATAAATAAAATATAAGTCCAAAAATCTTGAAATTTGTTTTGTGTGCTAATTAGGTGATGATGATCTTAATTATAAAGTTTGATCATGTTTTGACTAATTTTTGTATTATGCTTAATTAATACCTTAATTAATTGATGTTTAATTAATTAATCTTTTATCTAATTAAGGTTTAATTAATCTTTAATTAGCAAGTTAATTAGTGGCTTTCAACGACTGTAAAATGGTTAATAAATTAGTAATCACCTTTAATCACTATTAGGGTTGCCTGATTTTGGGATTGAGTGATGACCCTAGGTCATTAACCCTTATGACCTTCGGCATTTCATGTTGATTGTGTATCGTTAGTCCGTCGTCGTCGACGCTAGCTATACCTTCTTAGTGCAACTATACCATGAAGGAAAGTTGTACTCAAGATAGGTTAACAATCGTTGCATCATTATCGCATGCTCTTTTATTTACTGCATCATAATCATGCATCTCAATTGTGTAGTTGATCCGACCCCCGTCTCTGAGGAAGGTTATCAGTGTGAGGAGATTGGTCCTGATCTCGGCAGTGTCATCGCTAAACCTAACTTCGTCGAGCCCCAAGGCAAGCCCCGGATGCATTCAGACCCTTCCTTGTATTTCGAAAAGCTTTTATATCGTATGTTGATGATGTGATGCATTAGGTAACAGGAGTTGTGTGATATCCTTAATTGATGCATTTACCGTACCTTGATATAAACCCTGGATACCTGTTTTGATTTCGAAAATGCTAGTGTATGCTTAGCCCTGCAGAAAGCATAGGCTTTATGAAATGTTTTTAAAGATGTGATAACAATATCCCCGTTGAGGGCAATTACGAAAACCTGATGCTACTTGCTGGTATCCCTTCACTTTGATCGGGTCAAGGGTACGCAACAAGAGCACGATGATGAGTAAATTGAGACCGGGTGGAGTGACTTGCACCAGGAGGGGCTAGTGCCCTGGTGTAGTGTCGTCCACTTGTGAGTCGGTTAAGCACCGTTCGTTGTTTGGCCCTTGGATCATGAGGTTATTGGATAGTACTAGTCGCATGCTAATGGCGGTAAGCTCCCTTGTATGATCCATGCGAGAACGGACACCGGGACGAGAAGTAGCATGTACCCATACTACGAGTATACCCATCGACGGTTGTGACTGACGGCGTAGGAAGGTGGTGTACTGTACTCTCGTGGCTAGGACCTGTTCTGGTCTGGAGAAATGCAAGCGTGAGTTGATGTATGTGGGATGTTCGGTCCTGCATACATCGTGTGGCTAGGAAGCCCCAAATTGGGTATATAAAGCGATTAGAATCGTCGTTGCTCCACGATATGGGAGACTTGATCCTTGCACCAGCATCGTAGTAATGATGAAAGTGTGAGAATGGAAAGTTTTGAATTCGACATATGTTTGACAAGTGATTGTTCTAGTAAGGACTGGCTTAGTCTCTTTTCGCAAAAGGTGTCTTTTGATCTTGCTAAAGCCTCACCTTGATTCCCATTAGCCAGCATTCCTGAGTCTTCTCCCCAATTTTTGGTCGGGTAAGTCTTGCGGAGTACTTTTTTGTACTCGGGGTTTGTTCAACCCCATTGCTGCGGTGAACCGCATGGACAAGAGTGCTACGGCCCTTGTTGCATGACGGTTGTCGAAGAAGTGACCGATGAGGAATGAATTGAGTGGCCTCCGAGCAGGGCACTTTTGTTGAGTGATTGTAATAAAGTTACGTAATGATACTTCCGCTGGTTTGTAATAATGGTACTCTGGTTTGTATAAGTTTTGAAAAATGTTTGTAAATTAAGTTATTGTAAGTCTTCCGCTACTCTGGTATTTGTGTATAAAAACTATTGTAATACTGTAATGTCTCTGTAAGTATCGATCCTGGAGTAATCGTGGTTTATCGGGGATCCACCCGACGGAACGTTTTAAGTTATGTGGTGTACAAGCATAGCCGACGGAGGTCTTAGTGACAATGTCAGGTGCTTGTGGGCCATATAGTTTAGAAGGTTCTGCCACAGAGGGTATCAGAGCGGTACTTACAAAGATATTCATAGTATTGCTTTTTGAAAACTTCAAAATGTTTTGGATTCAAAAGTTAAAATGTGGTTTGGTCCAAATTGCTTCTGCTCCGTCTTAATTCTTTCCAGTAGCCTTTCTAGGTGCTATTTAAAAGAGTCTTAGGCAGAGTATCATGTTGTTTTCTTTTTGCCCTATATTATTAAAAGCATGCTTATGTTACTTTAAAAAGTCTTTTGCTTGATCCGTAGGTTCGATCATGCTTCATGTTTAATTCACATGTTTAAACTTGTATCCCCGTTAAAAGTGGTTGGGCTAAGTAAAATCAATCCTATTCTTGCTAGCCCTAAGGATCCCAATCTTATAGGTCCTATCTATTCTTCCTACAGAATAGCATATGGCTAGTTTGTGTGATGATTGTGAATAAATATGATCTTGTCTCTAACAGATGTCTGACCATACTAGCGCTGGCTCTTCACACGAGGAAGGTGCGGTCCCGCATGCACCACCAAAGCACCCCATCCTTGGTCGAAGCCGTGGCGACTTTAGTAAATGCCACCACCGAGAATTCCCGTCATTGCGAGGAAAATGGGTCAAAGAAAATCAGAATGCACCATATGAGAACCGTGGGCCGTCGTAATCACGATGAGATTACGTATGTGAACTTTATAGAGACCCGTCCGCCAGTTTTCACTAGGGCTGAGGAACCCTTAGAAGCTAATGATTGGCTTCGTATCATAAATCAAAAGTTTGACCTGCTAGAGGGTTGTCCAGACCTGTCGAAACCCAAGTTTGCCGCTCAACGGTTAAGAGGCCCCTCGTGATCCGCATGGTGGGCAAACTTCCTTGCACGTCAGCCAGTCGGACAGCAAGTTACTTGGGCCGCGTTCCAAGATGCATTCCGTCAGCACTTCATTCCTGACAGGGTGATGCAAGCAAAGCTGGAAGAGTTTCTAGCCATAAAGCAAGGTGGTCGATCAGTGGTGCAATATGTGAACTTGTTTAGTCATCTATCACAGTATGCACCTGAGCATGTGGACACTGACAGTAAGAAGAAGAAATGTTTTGTTAGGGGTTTAAAGAGTGACATTGAAACCCACCTTACTGCAAATCCGAATGCCACATTTTATGAGGCTGTGGATATTGCAATATCCTATGAAAGATCCATGCTTAAACAGAAGAGTGAAGAACGGCGTACTTCCTCTAACCTTTCTGGCGGAATCCAGAAACGCTAGAAGGTTATATTCCACCCTACTCAGCATACCCACCAGCCATCCCGCTATCCACAAAGCCCGCAAAGCCCACGAGCAACGGTGTGTACACTCACCCTGCTGCCACAACCTATCCACAACAGCCGAATACCCAGGGTATTCGAACTCCCACTCCACCAGCTTCCTAGGCTTCGCCCACTGGTAGAGGTCCCTGTTTTAACTGTGGAGAGTCCGGACACTTCATTCAATATTGTCCTTATCCAAAGACGCAGTGATCCCAACTTCCAAAGAAGCACTGCAAACCAGCAGTACGAGAATCAAGGCGGGGTAAATAGCAGCATGTCCCGAAGGTGAATGCCGGGGAAGAAATCTGGGCGTGTATATCATGTCCAAACGGGGATGTTCTTGCGGAGAGAACCCGCTCTAATGGGTATGTTCCCCGCCGACATCATCCCTGCACTTACATTATTTGATTACGGTGCATCACATACATTCATCAACCGTACTTTCGTTGAAAAGCATGAAATCCCCATAAAAGAAATCAAAGATGAATCTACGGTGCACTCGCCGGGAGGCGTATATGCACACGGAAATGGTATATCAGGTCACTATATCTCTCGGGGGTTATCTCTATCCCACGATCGATAGTACTGAAGGAACAGAATATAGATATGATCCTTGGGATGAATTGGTTACGCCATTATGGCGCTATGATAGATGCACTAAATAGAACCATTAAGTTATTTCTACCTGATAACCAGTCCTCACTTCTTATTCAATTCCCAACTCCCAAGAGAGTAGTGGAGACAGTTAATGCCACCTCAGTGCAAGAAATCAAGGATATACCCGATTGGTCCGTGAGTTTCCCGACGTATTCCCTACGGAATTCTTGAATGGGCATTTCCCCGAATTTCTTCCTTCCTTCTCCTAAGCCACGATTCGTTTCTAAGAATTGTGACTTTCTGAAAACATGAGACTTGTAATATGAACCTTTCTACCTCCCTTATGAAACCATGTAAGATGTGTTTGCTTGACACGTTTCCTTTTCCATTACTTAGCCTAAGCTTGAATCTCGGGGCGAGATTCCTTTTAAAAGGGAATATAATGTAACACCCCTTGTTACGTTAACCTAAACCTGTCATCTCATCATCATCATTGCATGAGCATTCATGATTAGAGAACCCTAATGTGAACGATTAAAATGAGTTTATTAAATTCTAGGGTTTGTTTGCGCTCTTTTATATCGCATGTGTATGTGTATGCCATTTAAGGCCAACCTAGGTGCTTAATTAGGATTTTAAAAGTGATCAACTAAAAGCAACCTTGGTGTGTACAAGTGTTTGGCTAACCCTGACTTACACCCTAACCAAGTTTTACAAGTCAAATGATGCAGAAGCAAGAATCAAAATTGAATTCGGAATCTGAATCCCAAAACCCTAACCCTAGTGGTTAAGTGTTGGATTTGAATTTCAAGTTCACTTTTGAGGAGCTAACCATAATTAATTTTGCAAATAAAAATTACCAAACTTTGGTACCATTTCAAAGTATGAAGTTTGTACTTTGAAAGTATGCCATTGGTTGGGTTTGAAAAGTACCACAACACCATTAATTAATTGCCCAAAAATCCAATTTGAAAATCCTTTTCAAAATCCTGAAATTCAAAGTGTTTTTACCCCTTCTAAATTTCATCTCAAAATATTCAAAATTTGGGAAAACTCCAAAAAATACAGTTTGTGCATATCTTTGAGCTCTACAACTTTGGTATATAAAGTTTTTCAAGTTTTTGAATAAAATTTAAACTAATTTCAAAAGTTCTCCAAATTGGGAATAGTCCCCTTTTGCATTTTAAACTCAATTTCAAAAAATTATTCAGTTTCATGAAAAACTTTCTACATGAAAGTTGTAAATCTTGCTAAATGGAACAACTTTTATTTTTGGAGATTTTCATCTTTTATTCAAAATTTAAAAGTAATTTTGAAATCCCAAATACTAGAATTTGAGCTCATTTTCAAAATTTAAATACAATTCAAAAATTATTTGGATTTTGACAAAACTTCTTTAATGAAAGTTGTAGAGCACAAAATTCTGAGCAATCTGTATTTTTGGAATTTTTCAACTTCTATTCAAAATTTTGGAGTAATTTAAGAAGGAGAAAAGGGTGAGCTGGCTGGTTGCTACAGTAACAGGGGGGCACCTCACCCTTGCCCATGCCGTGAGTCACCGCCGGCCGCCGTGGCAAATTCCGGCGTCTTCCCCGTTTTCACGCGACACCGTCCACTTCTACCCCGTCGAGAAGGTGCTCATCACCACGCCGACCATCCCTTTGACTATATAAGCCACCCTTGCCGCCGTTGTTCTCTTTTCCTTCTCCACCGCCGCCCGCCGGTCATCCTTGAATCAACGACACAATTAAATAAAATCAACCGAGCACCTCTGTCCAATTGCCTTAGCTACTAGCCGCAACCTTTGTTGCGCACCCCCCAAACCAATTCGGAGCTCTTGACATCACCGGAGCCACCGGGTCGTCGTCTCGCCGTCGTGCTTGCGCGCGCCGCCACCACCATCCACCGCCGTTCCGTTCCTCTGGACCATCTCTGTTCGAACCAGCAGGAGCATCAGGTTCGCCTCAAGCTCCCAAAGCCAACTCCGTCCTTGCTTTTGTCTCTGCCGAGCCCTTTTGGCCGGAACGTCACTGCACCACCGTGAGCCGAACGCCGCCGCCGCCGCCCCGCCCCGCCGGTGTGGGCGCTCGGTGAACTACCATGGATGTGTCGTAGCTCGTTAGGCCCCCTCGGTGAGGGGATGCGACTGGTGCCGTAGGTTTGGTGGATAAGCTCGTCCACGGCGAGCTCGCCGCCAACCGCCGCCGTCGGCCGTTTCACACGGAGAAGGAAGAGGGAGGAAGAGGAGGAAGAAGGCGCCGACAGCTGGGCCCGTGCTGTCGGCGTCAGAGAGAGAAGGGGAGTAGCGGGCCGGGCCGTCAGAGAGAGGAGGAGGAGAGGCAGGCCGCGCGCTTGGGCTGGGCCGGTACTGTGCAGGCCGCTCGGGCTGCCACAAAGTAGTCCAAAGAAAGAGAGGGAAAGTTTTTCTTTTTCTAAATTGAATTTTTTCTTCCCTGTATTTCATCTTTTTTGTACTAAATTATTTTGGGCAGATAAAATGTGACAAAAATATGTTCCATGATCTTTGTATAATGCTCTGTGTAGGAAAAATAATAGTTTTCCATGTTCAGTTAGTTTTGTAAAACTAATTTTGCTTCTTTTAATTAGAAAATGCAACTTCTATAATTTTTAATAAATAAAATATAAGTCCAAAAATCTTGAAATTTGTTTTGTGTGCTAATTAGGTGATGATGATCTTAATTATAAAGTTTGATCATGTTTTGACTAATTTTTGTATTATGCTTAATTAATACCTTAATTAATTGATGTTTAATTAATTAATCTTTTATCTAATTAAGGTTTAATTAATCTTTAATTAGCAAGTTAATTAGTGGCTTTCAACGACTGTAAAAATGGTTAATAAATTAGTAATCACCTTTAATCACTATTAGGGTTGCCTGATTTTGGGATTGAGTGATGACCCTAGGTCATTAACCCTAATGACCTTCGGCATTTCATGTTGATTGTGTATCGTTAGTCCGTCGTCGTCGACGCTAGCTATACCTTCTTAGTGCAACTATACCGTGAAGGAAAGTTGTACTCAAGATAGGTTAACAATCGTTGCATCATTATCGCATGCTCTTTTATTTACTGCATCGTAATCATGCATCTCAATTGTGTAGTTGATCCGACCCCCGTCTCTGAGGAAGGTTATCAGTGTGAGGAGATTGGTCCCGATCTCGGCAAAGTGTCATCGCTAAACCTAACCGCCGAGCCCCAAGGCAAGCCCCGGATGCATTCGGACCCTTCCTTGTATTTCGAAAAGCTTTTATATCGTATGTTGATGATGTGATGCATTAGGTAACAGGGAGTTGTGTGATATCCTTAATTGATGCATTTACCGTACCTTGATATAAACCCTGGATACCTGTTTTGATTTCGAAAATGCTAGTGTATGCTTAGCCCCTGCAGAAAGCATAGGCTTTATGAAATGTTTTTAAAGATGTGATAACAATATCCCGTTGAGGGGGCAATTCACGAAAACCTGATGCTACTTGCTGGTATCCCTTCACTTTGATCGGGTCAAAGGCACGCAACAAGAGCATGATGATGAGTAAATTGAGACCGGGTGGAGTGACTTGCACCAGGAGGGGCTAGTGCCCTGGTGTGGTGTCGTCCACTTGTGAGTCGGTTAAGCACCGTTCGTTGTTTGGCCCTTGGATCATGAGGTTATTGGATAGTACTAGTCACATGCTAATGGCGGTAAGCTCCCTTGTATGATCCATGCGAGAACGGACACCGGGACGAGAAGTAGCGTGTACCCATACTACGAGTATACCCGTCGACGGTTGTGACCGACGGCGTAGGAAGGTGGTGTCTTGTACTCTTGTGGCTAGGACCCGTTCGTGCGGAGAAATGCAAGCGTGAGTTGATGTATGTGGGATGTTCGGTCCTGCATACATCGTGTGGCTTGGAAGCCCCAGCTGGGTATATAAAGCGATTAGAATCGTCGTTGCTCCATGATATGGGAGACTTGATCCTTGCACCCGCATCGTAGCAATGATGAAAGTGTGAGAATGGAAAGTTTTGAATTCGACATATGTTTGACAAGTGATTGTTCTAGTAAGGACTGGCTTAGTCTCTTTTCGCAAAAGGTGTCTTTTGATCTTGCTAAAGCCTCACCTTGATTCCCATTAGCCAGCATTCCTGAGTCTTCTCCCCAATTTTTGGTCGGGTAAGTCTTGCGGAGTACTTTTTGTACTCAGGGTTTGTTCAACCCCTGTTGCAGGTGAACCGCATGGACAAGAGTGCTACGGCCCTTGTTGCATGACGGTTGTCGAAGAAGTGACCGATGAGGAATGAATTGAGTGGCCTTCGGGCAGGGCACTTTTGTTGAATGATTGTAATAAAGTTACGTAATGATACTTCCGCTGGTTTGTAATAATGGTACTCTGGTTTGTATAAGTTTTGAAAAATGTTTGTAAATTAAGTTATTGTAAGTCTTCCGCTACTCTGGTATTTGTGTATGAAAACTGTTGTAATACTGTAATGTCTCTGTAAGTATCGATCCTAGAGTAATCGTGGTTTATCGGGGATCCACCCGACGAAACGTTTTAAGTTATGTGGTGTACAAGCATAGCCGACGGAGGTCTTAGTGACAATGTCAGGTGCTTGTGGGCCATATAATTTAGAAGGTTCTGCCACACATAGTGGCTTGGCTTGTGTAGTGTGAGGGACAATATTGAGGAAGAACCGCAGCCAGTGATTGTGAACGACTATGTATGTAGTGCCTCAGTTTCAAATTATAAGACGTTTGGTCCGATCTAGATGCACAACTCTTGCTATGCATTTAAATATACATTACGTCTAGATAGTACATACACAATAAACACAATGTACCTTGAAGAGCCGAAACATCTTATAATTTGGAACAGGGGAGAGTAACATACAAGTAACATGTTAGGCCCCTTTTGGACATATAAAATTATTCAATTTCCTCAATTCTTCGTGTGAAAATGAACTGATTCCATTAAAATTCTAAAAATCTATGTTCCAAAAGGCCCTTATGGCATTATACTTTTGATCAAAACTGAATAGCGAGAGGATCAAAACTGAATAGCAGAGGGTGTATTATATGTTAGGGACCCCATGATCATGTTCATGGTCTAATTAGATGGCCAAGGGCTCGCAAAAAAAATATTTGGAGGCATTTGTAGCTTTGGTGATATTTTTGTAAATCCAAGCTCCATCAGGGTCTATTTGTAGCCACATAATATTTTTTTTTGTAATATAAGCCCTATCATGGGACATAAAGAGAAGACGTCCTCTCCCACCTCTCCTATAAATAGGGCAAGAGGATGAGATGGAGAGAGAGACCATTTTTAGCTGATGATTCAAGTGGCTTTTCTCCTATCGCTTTGCTCTCTTATTTTGTTGACCTAAATAAACGCTTCTTATGACTGCTTATCAGTTCTTGAATTTATTATAAAACACTAGTCTCTTCTTCTTATTGCTTCTCAATATATTCTAGTTCTAGTATATGATTCTATACTGTGTAGAGGCAAATATGTGAACATAAAAACCGGTGCCATGGACCTATATAATTGTACTTTGTACAATCAATTATGTGAACGGAAAGACTGGTAGGATGAATCTGAACAAATATGCCAAAAAAATTGATTGATAATTTATATTTACAAATTCCTTACCTATGTTTCAATATTAGAGTTGACATCATGACAAGAAACCTGACTTATTATAGAAAAATGTCTCCTTTCTCATCCGTTTGTTTGAATGTTGTGGTCTTATTGATCTCAAAAGATTCAAATGTTTTGCATGTTAGTGAAAATGTTAGATTAGGAAAACATTTTAACAATAAAAGCTCTAGCTGGTTCCTTAAAAGGTTTATGCTTGTATACTCTTCGTGCTATAGCTCTGTCATGCTAAAATATGCTAATTGTTAATTAACATAGAGTGGTGAGGGGTCAGTGATAATTTTTTCCATTAGTTATAATTTATGAGTAAAATAACATATTTTAGTTATATAATATTTTTGCTAAAGTGTGTCATTTTCTACTTATGATCATTTTTAAAGTTATTTTCTTTGTACAACTCTATGAAAGCAGCTATCGACAATGAAAACAACTATCGTATACTAGGCTGAACTTGAATTATGAAAAATAACATTTTGGAATCATAAGCATCGCAATTCAAACTATAGTTTATTTTTGTTTGTTAAGAGAATTCTTATATCTTAAGAGGAAAACTACTGTAATATCAAGAAATCGTAGATAAACTTTGCAAGTTCTATTCGTCATTCTGCAAATTGCTCGATGATAGGAAATGCTTCTATGGGAGTTTTATATGCTCACACCTGGTTATATTTCTAACCCTATTTAGAATTGGCCACATGTTATTCTCTTGTTTTACGTAGGTTTTAAAATTATATCCTTTGTTAACTCCTCTCTAGGAACTTGTTCTCGACAATGATAGTACCTCCAAAGAGAACCATCTTTTATGTGCCACTAAAATTGTCTCATCAGCATGTATGATTCTTCAGTTGTAATATGTTGACTTCTACAAACACTAGTTAGTAAGATATGCTTGCCTCAATTGTAGTTTGTTAAGTTAAAACGGAAGAACAAATAATTTTAGTATAGTAAAAATGTTTGTCATGCCAATTTGTCTGAATTGTCATTCATATTCTTTAATGTCACTACAACTCATATATCCAACTTGTTGTGGGTGGCATTATAGATTAGGCACCCCCGCTTTGGCCCAATTACATAGTTTAGGGGGAATCGAATTAATATTAAGGCCCTTTTGTTGTCATGAGTGGCAAGTTTATAAATAGAAGTCCCACCGAGGGGAAAAACGGTAAATGTCCCTTCCCACCTACCTATAAAAGGGAGAGGGGGGAAGAAGGAGGGGGGAAGGGAGAGGGGATGCTGGCTCCTTGCCTCCTCCTCACTTAGCTTCTAGACACTTCGTCATGTAATTTTTGTTGGCTAAGTCAACATTGGCGCCCACCGTTTCGGCTCGAACTTATTCACGACCGTGCACAAGACATTTCGGCCATTATCCACGAGACTGGGCTCGGTCTAGCGAAAGGGTCATGCATCCGGGAATCCTCCTGGCTCTCCTTTCGCCTGCCTATTGGAAAGTAACCAGCAACATCGAAGACGTCAACACACTTCTGGTTTTGATGATGCCCACCAAGCGAAGTCATTCGTTCAGATGCAACTTGTATTCGATCAAAAGACAGAGTTCTCTCCGAGAAGCAGCACGCATCTATCCGAGAAGCAGCATACACACCACCAGTCCATTCCGGACTCGTTCGCTACATATTCGCAAGTCGACTCAACCAGTACTACCACCGACGCAAACGACAATCAAAGCTTGGACCAGAAATATTAAGGTGAAGCTAATTTGTATCCGTTCATGGTGGTGGAGAGGATTTGCCCATGCAAAGATTATAACTAGCACAGAGGAACTCCAGCATTTCGCTAGAGAGAAACCTTCCCCGCCGACTTGTCCGCCTCATTGCGCCCTCCGAGTTGGGCGGATGTGTCACACCCGGTTTTCCAAAGAATACCGAGCGCTAACTATATGTGTGCCCAGGATGTCCACACAACACATATAGCAACAAAAATGGAGATTATCAAAGACAATGCTTTATTATATATCGAAACATATTTACAACAAAGCTTACATCTATTACGAGCATAGCGGAACTATCCTTAATCTTCTATCTTTGGGTCTCCATACTCCACGTGGACGGTTGGACTGGGGGAAAACTCGCCTAGCGATCTTGAAACGACTCGAGGAAACACCTCACTTGAAACGCCATCCGGTACCCATCCGGGATTTTGTTGATTGTAAAGCAAGCGTCGGCGCACCATGCTCGACAAGCATAACATGAGGGGATGCAAGGCTCAAAAGGCTAGACACGGCTGAATCTGCGGTTAGCACTTTTAATTGGTCATGTTTTATTATTATACCTGACTTCCTAGGTTATGCTTAGCACCCCAAGTGAATATATATAATTATCATCATCAAGGATTAATCATCATCATCATCCATAACCTCCACCGAACCATCTATCTCGAAAAGGATCCGGGCCGCCGTGACCGTGAGCTCGGCCGATATATCGCTTTTACACTCTGCAGAGGTTGTACACTTTCACCATGAGTCGTGTTACCCATATGCCCGAGGTGATCAGCCTCTTGACTCACTTCCAAGGTAAGTCGGCAGGGTTCACTACGAGGCCTTTCCAAAGACACCCTAACAAGTTAGTAGCCGCGAGGTTTCAGCAGCTAGGCGAATGGAGCCCCCCTTCAAGACTAGTGCACAAATGACCGCAGCCCAGCAACACATCTTGACAGGCAAGAAGCCATTCTGCAACCTAGGCCCCCCTCTTGCGCCTTTCGGTAACCACTAACAAGCTAGAGAAATCTAGTTACTTAGCCAAGACCAGAGCCATATAGTCCTCATGGTTGTACGGATGTCCTGGGTGGCCGCTTTAAGATTGAGTCCTTATGGAGGGCCGACTAGAGCACCCAACAGGCCCAATGCTCTAGCCCCCTTCTGTCCATGTTGCTCAAAAGCAACACTTTAACCATCGATTCCATAAGTTATCATTAATCGAAATTAACATTATAAGGTTTGGTGATTGCAAGCTAAGCAAAGCTATCCATATGCATCAACCCAGGGGTAACAAGGAACATGGTACAAAAGTACTAGGTAAAGTCCTTAGGGGTTTATCATATTAGACACATGCATATGAAAGTGATTAAATGGTTATTAGGTAGCAAAGAACTCATGTTACACTTGCCTTCCAAAAGGTAGGACAAACTTTCCATCCTTTCCTTCCGGATCATCCTTGCACGCTCCACCTCTAACGATAGCATCAACCAGCACAAGCATCTTAAACAAACCTAGAAACAATACACCAAGCATTATAAAAGAAACACATAATAGTTTGAAACACGTAGGACTTATAACTATGATCGCTTGAGCGCAAAAAACAACCAAAAGGAAAGCCAGGATTAAAGGATACGAGAGTTGAAAGGTATAGATGGAAATGGTTGGATTTAGGTACGCAAGGTGGGTTTTATACTAGAAGGAACATACACACCAGAACAATAAGGATTGGTTATTTGTATAGGTTACTTAGAAACATGTCATTATCAACCAATGCACTATGGTAGATTCAAGATCAAAGGAAAATAGGATTATTGTTAATGGTGCATTGGTTGAGAATACTCGGTGGCGGATAGTGGCGGGTAGCAACGACTATGAAAAAATGATAAGTCGGGGACACATTGCACTAATTAGCTTGGATTGGAACTTGTTAGGTGATCATGTGCAACTAGGAGATACACGATCATATAAGAGGACTCAGAGTGGGGAACGCGGCGGATCACTGAGGCATCTCGGACTTGCACATCGGTGGGCAGCGGTAGTTATGATGAGTGGTTGCATGGTTATCGAAAGGACCAAAGGGTGATATCTTTCATGGGGTTGCTAAGTACTGTATGTACTATGTTGTGGCAACCGGACATGGTGTTTCGGCCAGAGGATAGTTGGGGAACGAGATTGCAAGATTGTATGGCGTGGTTGTTAGCATTGCAAGAGCAGCGACATGATGATATTTATATATTTGGTGATGTGGTTTATATAGACAAGACAGCTTTAAGATATGTGTGTAATTATATGATAAACTCTATGGTTGAAGGGCTTGATCACTGGAGTAGCGAATCATCGAGAACGCGCATGCCAACCGGCATCAATGCGGCTGCGGGGCAGCAGAGACAGCGAGCACAAAACTGGATAATATCTCTTTCGTCTTTGATGATATGACCATGGAACCTTGCAGAGGTGTGTGCAAGTATGTAAATGATAGTCTAGCCAAAGGATACATATTGGGGTTCAATGGATCAACGGGAACGCCATTGCCAAAAACAAGGTGGGTGCTGTTTGGACAGCAAGGGTAGTGGACGCTTCGGCTTCGATATCTCGGCCATCGGAGATTGCATAGCCGCACCAATTTGTGGGATCATGTGCAGGAATGTTGTCAACAAGTAGGTTCAAGGGATTGGTGATTTGGGCTGTGGATTAGCAGGGAACGCCAGCACAACGGAGAGTTGCAATCTGCCAAGACAGCAGGAGCAGCAGACATGGAGACGACGATATCTCTAGTTTCTCAACTCCTATGGCAAAACCATTTTACAGAGGTGTGTTCAAGGATGTAATCTACAACTTCACCAAAGGGATTGATGATTGGAGCAAGGAAACAGCGGGGAACGCCGATTCCTTCAATGACAGCAAATCTGCCCGCGAGGACAGCAACACATACAACGGGTAATCTTCATCGGGGATCAACCATACGTCATCTATGGTACTTGATATGCAGAGATGGATACAAGAAGAACATGGGGATGATGATGGAGGGTTCTCACCATGGGGATTGGTGTGGTGGAGCGAGGAGAGGCATCAACGGTGGCCGGTGACGATGATCTAGTGCATCGGGGCATCCTTCTCGCGTTGCGGTTGATCGGGGCATCCATGGGGGAGGATGAGGAGGAGCAGGGGCGTCCCTCCTCTGTCCTTGATGTGGGAAATGAAGGGGGAGGCGTGAGGGGGCTGTGGGGGTGGTATATATGAAGGGATGGTGAGGGGAGGTGAAGGGGTGGGAAGGCAAAGGGTCTTGGCTTGATATTTTCATGTCTTGGTTGATATTTTTGTGGCATATTGAGAGGCTCCAAGGGGGTCACGTGGGAGAGGGGAGAGGAAGAGTTAGAGGGCTGGTTGGGCTCCATGTTGGTCCACAAAAGAGAGAAGGATGGTTGGGCTTTGATCCGAGGCGAGAGCTAATGAGAGATTTGGACCGGAACGGTGTCAGAGGATGGAAAGAGTTGGGTTGACCCATTAGCAAAAGAGATAAATGGGGAGGTGTGGTTTACTAATGATCTACGTTGGTGGATTTTTCCCAAGATAAGACAAGATGGAAGGAAAGAGTTGAGCTTGATTCGCCAAGTTATCAGAGTTGCGATTAGGGTTTTTATAAAATTGAAAGCTTCAAAGAGATGGGACTAAGGCTATAGAGATTTCAAGGATGGATCATATACAAGTGTGTAATTGATCAAGAGGAGATAAGGTGAAGGGAAAAGGGCCCATATAGATGTTTCCTAAGGTGAGGAAAGAAAAGCAAGTCAAAATTGAGATTAACTTGGATACATGACATGTGATTGATTTGACTTGAACAAGATGAGATTGAATTGTGTGAGAAAGAAGAGATATAAAGATTGGTCACTTAGCATAGACTTTGGGCTATGGAGAAGACTAAATCAAAAGAGACTAGGAGCTCAAATATAAGGGAGAAAGGATAAAAGAAAAAGAGAGAGAGCAGGGCTATGACTAGTTAGGGTTTTAGAGGGCATAAGATTGAGTGTCTGGCAAGGTGAAAGTTTGGGATCCATCAAGGTTATTAGAACAAGGATCAATGATTAAGGTATTATGTGGTTCCCAAGGACTTGATCATGGTATTGAGGCCAAGGAAAGTTGGTTAAAGATTAATAGGGATTTGCTTCGAATGAAACCCGATGCGCGTTTTGAAAAACATTTAAACTCATTTTTCACACAAGAACACTGTGCAATGGTATGAAGTGCAACAAACAAGTCATATTAAATTGAAAAAAGTTTTAGAAAATGGTTTCTTCACTCTTTAGATTGAGAACAAACTTAACAAAAGGTTGGAAACTTTTAGAGAAATGTTAAATCATTTATTTTATTTAGTGTTTTCAAGGCACATCCCAAAATAGAAATTTTGGGGTGTGACAGGATGTCTTCTTGCGCTTCCGTGACGGGAGCCCATGCAGGCATCGCTCCAGGACTTCGCCGCGTAGGAGAAGCTTAGCGTGGCGGACTACCGGCATTTTCTAGAGCTCTCATACTTTAAGGCTTCGACGGCCTCTCAGCGTCCTCTGCAAGGATGGCTTCGGCACCGTTCCCGTCGTGCTGACTCCCGCCATCGCCACCTCATTTGGCGAAAAGTCGAGATACGAGTTCGGCGGGCCCAGCAAAGTGCTCTTCGGGGATGCGAAACATCCAGCTAAGAGAGTTCGGCAATCAAGCGAAGTGCCTTTCGGCAATCAGGCCAAGGCCAACGCGGCGCACACAAATTCAGATAAGTACTATTTCCACTCCCCATCTTAAGCCCGCAAAGAATACACACAACAGAGGAAAAGAGAGATTTTGCTTTCACAGCAGCAAGTATCTCCTATCGCTGCCCCTCGCAGATGTTTCGCCAATCATAGTTTGATTCTTCTTCTATACAATAAAGGCTAGCACTTTCCAGCGATAGCTCATGGTCTGCTATTCGCAGCTCAACTCCAGTTCCTAACATATCTTTAATGGTTTTGAATTTTCGCTGTGGTGTAACTTCAGCTCGTCCCGGGCGCCTTTCTCTCCAGACAAAATGCATTAATTCCTTTTCCGCTGCACATGTCTCGTCTTTTTACTCTTATAAGTGTCTGAAACATTCAGTAGAAACACATCACATTCCTTTTTCAAAAATGATACTCGGCCGTTCGGACAAGTCGCCAATATCTTTGATACACCCGAAACCTTTTTCAGCTGACTGGAACCAGACCTCCAAGTGGATTTTAAGTACCAACCTCGCAGAACTTAACCTGTTGCTCTTAGCCTCTTTATAATCTCGCTAACCGTATTATTTTAAGCAAGATGGTCACCTATCTTAATTTAATCACTTTGCTATTTCTGTTTCAGATAAGTCCCGTCAGCAAATATTCGCACAATCAACAAATTTCTAGGCAAATTTTGGTCCGCACCTTCGCCGCTTAACAAGAATTCAATCGCTGGTTTCGTTAGCTACCTTCAGAGCATCAGAAACAATATCGCCTTTTCCGCTAGCAGAGACTAGTCACCGAAGGGTACAGTGGGCATTGTATCTTCGCGCGCATACACGAAAGGGACTTCGCCATCGTTGTCTCTTCGCTACTACTCCGAAGTAGCTCTTGTCAGATCGATTCCATCCTGATCGTAATCTTGTTTTTAATAATTCACAAAAGAGTCATTTCTCCATTCTTGCTTATCCGATGAATGCAGCAGAAGCTGCAGCAGTTCGTCGACCCTCTTTTGTGTTTTGGTTTCAGGTTCATTTCGGAAAATTCGTAGCAGCCGGACATCGGAGTACTTCTTCTTACTGAAGTCCATCTCGATCAGACTGAGGGCAAGGGGATCCAGACGACAACTTCTGATGCGTCGAAATCATGCAAGGATCCAGTCCGGAAAATACCACACGCACCTATCGACGGAAGAAAAAGGGACGTCACCTATTCGTCTCCCATGACAGCCTAGCTAAGTAAACTTATCCCAGTATTTTAATGCCTAACTTTGTGCAGTTTCATCAAAGATAAAAGAACCACGTTTATTCGTAAAAGCTTAGGGTCTACTCACAAACTCGCTTTCGGCTTTCGCTTTTGGACAATGTTTCAATATCTTCACGTTAGGTCGCACTTACAACGGTGCCCCACCATTTTGCCAATGCGAAATTGCGAAATGTGAGCATCGACTGATCAGTGCCAGAGAACCCTTTTTGTTGATTCATATTATTTACAACTCCCATTACAATTACCAATCCGCTAAGAAGTATTTAGTTTACCATGCTACGTATATTAACTGCCAGTTTTTAAATTTATTTATTTATTTATTTATTTTGTTTAATAATTATTGTGATGCAAAATGCTTCACCTTTTTTGAGAGGCCATAAGAGCACTCTGCTCAATCACTCCAATAGCAAATTAATCATCTACAATCAAGAACCTTTTCGTCCAATTATTCCTCTTTAAGAGAAGTATATAAATAATTAAACAAAACGCCATTTCCGTCTAGCACAAAGCACAAGCTACCCTTTCGATTTTCTTAGTTATTTTCGGATGATCAAAGTCACACTTTCTAACAGAGCAAACACCATGTTCGCTTGGATTTAGGATATGGGCTTCTCGGAACTTAACCTGTAGCTTCTAGCTTCTTATCAGTTATTGTTCCCACTGTTAGCTGCAAGTCGCCATCTGCTTCACTTCGGTGCTGCTTGTTTAGGACATCCCTCAATGATTCGTAGGATTTCGCATTAACAAACAACCTTGTTTCAGATGCACTCCCTGCAAAGAAACAGAGTCGTCATCTTTCCGTGGATATACACACCCGCTATTTCTTTTTGCAGATCGAGCTCAAGCAAGAAAGGCCGAGCTGTTTTCGCTCTGGACCAGTCTATTCGGGCGTCCTCTGGATAGTCGGTACTCAAGCAGCCGATGGTATTTGGAGCTCGCAATCAATATTCGCAGAATCTTCACAGCCGATCAGGGTGGCGAAATGCCCTTGCAGCACATATCGAATACCGCTTCGACTCTAGCAAGGACATACAGCCAGGACCCTTCCGAACACTTGTTCGATCCTTTTTTCCCTTTAAGCATTTCGCAGTATAGTTTTGTTTCCGCCACAACTATTTCTACACTTTGCTTAAATATTTATGGGATTCGCAGATTGCAGTCTAGCAAAAATCTCAGTGAGGGAGACTTAGAAACGGAAGCTTAAAATCCTGACCAGTCAACAATCTCGTACTATTCAGTGTTTTGGACAGGCTTAACAGGTTGTCATCATGGGACTCCTCATGGGCGTTTGAAGTCATAATCGATGTTTCTTGTTGAATGAAGGCGAACAAGTCGCACTCGTATAATCAGCATTTCTACAACGACGAACAGGTCCCGTGAAACTTATACCCAAAATGAAACATCAGGGGTCATACCCAAGCTACATCGCTCTTCAACTAGAATGGCTTTTCATACAATCTTTAAATTTCTTTGATCATTGACATTCGCATCATATTGGTCTTGTCCACCTAGCTATTCGATATTTATCGGTTTTAATCGGTAATTGAATTTCATTAACCATCAATTTCTGCAAATAATCATTCTTATACAGTAACCGCCTTTTAATTTCTTTTTGGATGATTCAATTCAGAGATTATTCTAAGGTATTATTTAACCATTTGATCACTACTAAATGAAAAGCCTAAGGGCTAAGGACTTCGATCCTCCGAGCACATACGAGAGGGCGAAGTTAAATAAAAGGCCTAAGAGCTAAGGACTTCGACCCCACAGGCACACACGAGGGCGAAGTCAAATGTAAAGGTTAGGGGCTAAGAACCTCGACCCTCCGAGCATTCGTGAGGGGCGGTTAAATAAAAAGATCCACTCATAGCATGAGCATTCTGCATGAGCCGAAAGAGGTGTCTTATCACCGTAAGACCCATAATATCGGCAAGAATATTTTCGATGAGATCAAAACTAGTCATCACCCGCAAATTGACGGATGCATCCTTTTCGATCTCTGCATATACAACCATATTTAAAGAGCACATTAACTTCAAGTTGCCAGGGATATACATGCAACTCTGTGTTTCAAAACTTGGTCATAAATAATTCTATAGTCAGCACTAGCACCATCAGCTAAAACTCACGCCAACAACCCGGCGAGGGGCTATGCCGTTCGTGACACTAACTATGGGTTGTTGCTGAAAGAACCCCTTTTAGATATCACACGTATCTTTCTGTCTCTTTTAACGCTCGCTGGGTTTTCGTATAAATACCACCCAAAATCATATTACAT